>JAEQML010075239.1:0-13925 GCA_016904865.1 Pissodes strobi
GCAAAAACAGAAATTGATGCAATTTAAGTGTATGAGAAATAATTAATCTGAAAAAAAATTTAGCAGACTGAGGAGACATATTGTTAATTCTGTTTGATTTTCTGACTAGCAAGTTTTCAATCTCGCGGGGTCCCTCATCGGTTAATTAATTAAAAACGTTCCGACCACACAATAGTCTCCATCAGAGATTTCCTCGAAAATTAAAGTGCAATTGGAGTTAGTGAGATATGGTAACAATATTAGTTTTCATTAGCTTACCTGGAATGGAAATTTCCTGTAAGTATCCTCTATCTTGATTCATTCACATTTTAAAAACATTTAGTATAAATACTTATTAATAAGATTTAAAATTTTATAAAACAAAACTTGCAAGCACACGTGCAAATAAAGAACGTACACAGCAATTCTTCATTTCATCGAACACTGAAAGGTTTCGTACGGTTTTTAAAACCAATATCGGTGGTATGTGTGAAAGGTCAATAACATACATTATTATCTCATTTTTCACTTTCTTGCGTGTCAATTAGTAATTAATAGATTGTGGTATATTTTAGTTAATTTTTTTTATGTTAGTCTTGGTTTTGACCGGGTGTGGCTTTTTCTTGATGTATATATCATTTATCAAAAATTCTTATTTTTTGTGATTTTCGGTAGTCAGAATTTTTGTGTTGGAAAAGCTAAAATTGTGTTGAGTCTCCTCATTTATGGTCAATGCCGTCTTATTTTTTTTATCATATTTGTGTCCGTTTAGTATATTTTGTAGATATTGTACAGTGTGTCCGATGTATACGATTTGACGATCATTACATGGTGTTTTATAAATTGCAAGAGATCTCCGGTTTTAATTTGGAGATTTTTTTTAAATCAAATTATATCCTTTGTGACACACTATAATTTCGTGTTTCTTAAAAATTGTTTGGAATCCTTCGAATACACCTTGTATATATGGCAGCGATAAATATGGATTGATCTTGATTTTTTGTTGCTGGATGTTTTATTTTTTGATATTTTTTTTGTTGAATTAAGAATAATATTTATTAGTTTCTCAGGATAACTGTGTTTCTTTTTTAAATATGTTTTTAGCCACTCAATTTTAATTTTGTTGTTTTGTCGGTGTAACGTAATGCGTAAAAAGTTAATTTGGGTGTTTTTGTATTATTCTATTGTAAATTGAAATTTGTTAAAGGCTCTCAGGATATGTTCGGTTTCCATCCCCAAAGACAAAACCGAACATATCCTAAAAGCATTTAACAGTTTTCATAACAAACTTCAATTTACAATAGAAAAAGAAAAAACCAAATTAACTTTTTAGACATGAAATAAAAACGACAAAACAACAAAACAAAAACTGAATGGTACACGAAAGAAACTTGGTCAGGTAGATATCTTAATTATTTCTCTCAACACCCCTACTCATACCAAAAACAAAAAATCTGTAATAGCAGGACTGGCGCACAGAGCGATAAATCTTAGTGACATGGACAAAACAATAAAGAAAAGCTAGACATATTAATAAAAAATTATGTGCTTCACCTTTATAACTGAAGTGAAACTTCTGAAAGAGATATAAGGAATTGAGTTTTTATTTTTTTAAGCCTTTTTCTCAACTTTTGTCTTTGGTTTCGACACAATTTTGTTATGTTTGTTTCCTTTTTTTTAACTTTTTTTTTCGCCGAAAACTTCCCCGAAAAAATTTTTATATATAGTTTTTCTTTATTTCGTTTTATAATACTTTTATTAACTTTCCTAAGATTTTTTCTTCTTTGGTTTTATAATACTTTTATTAACTTCCCGAACAATATTTTGTTTTTTTTTTTAATTTCTTTCCTTATTTCGTTTTATAATACTTTTGTAAACTTTCCGAAAATTTGTTTAGGTTTTTTTCAATTATTTCCCATTTGTTTAAAAATGTTAGCTTTTTTTCATAAAGCATTTTTTTCTTCCCATTTTTTCCATCCCCGACCTCGTAGCTGTACTGATTCGTCTTTTTTTCGCCGAAAACCGAGTACCTCTAACTTTTTTTTAATTATTTTTTTCTTATTTCGTTTTATAATACTTTTATTAACTTTCCGAACGATTTTTTACTTTTTATAAAATTTTTTCCCAATTTTTCGAAAGATCTTGGAGGAGATGGGAAATGAGGGGTATGAATTAAATTTGCAAATTTTACTTAGGTGCAATAACTTACTGCTATGGGCTTTACGACCAAATAGAGTAAAATTAACTCAATCAGCTATTCTGACACTAGTCAAATCAACTCCCTAACTAACTAAAGACAAAATTAAGCATATCACTTAAGGTAAGTTCGACAAATAAGATAGCTAGATCAGTAAAGGATTTAATTGTAAATTCATTATTCAAAATGCCAGATAGCAAGAACGGAATACGATAATTTAGTATTATTTCATTAATGAAAACGATAGATAAAGAGAATGATATACGATAATCAAAACAACTGACAAGTCTTAATTATAACTTCATTAATTAAAACGATGGATAAAGAGATCGTATACTATAATCAAAATAACTGACTATTATAGCTGCAGCAATGAAAACGATAGATAGAGAGAATGATATACGATAATCTAAACAACTGACTTACAGTCATAGCTTGACTAATTAAACCTGATACCTAACGGAAAATAAGATAAGTATGCAATTTTTGGACATAAATAAAAAGTCGGTTTTACGTTACTCTGGTTCGTTACTCGTAGTGTTGTAGACACGGCTTCCTGGATGTATGCACTTATGTCACACGTAGTTGCGTCACCCCAACAAAAAACACCATGGTACAGCTACGGCGTAATTAGCTAGATCGGCGCGAAATTCTGTCGCACAGAATGAATTCTATCCCTCAGAATGACATTGGCCTTCGGAAAGAAATCGGTTCTTCGGAAAGACCCTAGTTAATTCATAAATAATTTGTAGCCATCTTAAATGCTAACACTCGTGCCGAACATACCTTTAAAAAAAGGATCACCAGCTTCCTCACATGACGTTTTTACGACGAGATAGCCGGCAATTTAGAGATACTAAACTCTGAAGGTAAAAAACAAATTCCGCTATGGGAAAGGCTTGCTCGCCTGAAAGTCAAAACGAGAAGGACTCTCCAATTTTTCATAACCTTGTATAGATCTAGTTGTATTAGGAGAGTTTGGAAGTTGAAACTTGAAACCCACTCTTTGAACACAAATATCTTAAATCTGAAGATTTACAAAATTAATTTCGGCTGAAACTATCCTTGCAAACTATACTGGAAACTAGTTCTTCCAGCGAATTTTCCTTCATAAAATAGTCATTTATAGTTTTAGTTTTCTTTTTGGGTATTTCTTCTTCAATAACATATATTTTTGACGTGGATGCTTTGGGAACCAAATCTCTTTTTCCGACGTAAATGACCTATTTCTATGTAATGGCTTGCCTTCAAATGCGTTTTTAAGTCACTGGTAGAACCTTTACTAATTTTCAACAAATTAGAACACATTAGGCATTTTGTATTCTCGTCCCCTCCAGACTTTTTGCAATAATGCCATATACTTTTTCATTATTTTAATTAAGGCAAAAGCAGTAAATCCTGTAAATACATAAAAAATATTTTCACTTATACCACGGATTGTCCGCAGCATTTAAAGATCCCTTACACAAATAGTGCACTATGTAAAAATCGACCTCTCCTATTGGTCGATCCGTCTCGTTTACGATATGTCTGCGTGATGCAATCGATTTCTATCAAGAGCTCTCGTGGTGTAGAGGTTTAGATCGTTGGGTATCACCTGGAAAACCCGGGTTCGAACCCCGTCGCTTTTTTTTATTTTTTTTTTAAAGATTATGTTTCTAAACAGCTTTTTTTCTTGATTTTGGGTATGTCTTGGGTTAGATTGGGTTAGCACCTGGTTAGTTTCCTCTTCTTGGGCCCCCGTAGCGAGCGAAGCGAGCGGAGGGCCATGCGGATCGACCAATGGGAAAGGCCGATTTTTATTTAGTGCACTATTTGTGTAAAGGATCTTATAATGCTTGTCCGCATAAGACAGCCGCAGATTTATTGACGGGAGTCAAATGCTAAATACCGGGCAGGCAGTGATGTCAGGTGGGTGACAATAAAAATCCCGAGACGGTGGTGTTGCAATTTTTCCCTAGATTATTCCCAACTATTGTTAGAATTTCCCAATTGATTTCGAAAGGATAATTTTTATTTTACACAAAATACCACAAATAATACTTACAAATCTATATCTGCATTAGTAGAATCCAACACCTCTTCTATTAGACACTTACCTATAACAGAAACCAAAGGCTTTAATTAGATAAAAAAAAAACGTTGCCTATTTTTATTACTTAAGTCTGCAATTTGCCATGAGCAAGTCAAAATAAAATAAATATTCCCGAAAACAAAGATCTGGACGTTGACGCTGGAATAAAGCAAATGTTAGCAATTACGTAAACAAAATTCGGGGAATCCCAGCAGTTCGAATTTATTTAGGTCAAGCCGATCAGGTACATCATGGCCTGATATGTTCCTGTGGCTAATATTACTCGATCGAGTTTTGTTTTTGTAATTAATAATAAAATATACAGTTTGTCCAGAAAAGTATGCAACATATGGAAAACTTCTTTATTACAGGTTTCTCAAAAAATTTTATTCTTGATAAAAGGTCATGCTTGGAAAAACTAATTTTGACGATGCTAAATTAAGGGTAAATCATAGAGGGTATTAAAAAATATAAAAATTAGGGTTACAAAAACAAAAATTTTGGAATATCGGAAAATCTTCTGCAGAAGAAATAAAGTTCCTATTAAGATAAAAATAAAAGTCAAATGCCATTTTTTCCAAAAGTACATCGTTGCTGAAAAAATTAAGGGCAAAATTCAGAAAAATAGGGTTTTTCGAATTTTTTTCAATAAATGTTACGAAGTTTCTCCGCAGCAGTGCACATTTGGAAAAAATGCTATTTGATTTTTATTTCTGCCTTAATAGCAACTTTATTTTTTCTGTAGAAGGTTTTCCGATATTCCAAATTTTTTGTTTTCTAACTTTAATTTTTGTATCTTTTAAATGCCCTGTAAACATCCATAATTTATCATTGTCAAAATTATTTTGTATTCAAGCATCAACTTTTATCATAATAATAAAGAAGTTTCCCATATGTTGCATGCTTTTTGGATACACTGTACAAAAATTAAAATAAAAAAATATATTAATCAAAAATTATTATAAATAAAATTATTTTTATATAAAAATTTGCTAAAGCAATTGTGTTAGCAAACTCTAATTATGATAAAAAAAGCATACACGTAGATATTGCCAATTTTATCAATTATGCCGTTTGGTAGAAATTCATGTTTTAACCCACATTATTGATGGGATAAAAAGTTGCTAAGTTTTCTTAATAGAAGGTGAAATTAATAGCATTCATACATGAATGGGATGCACAAATATCCGTAACTACAATAAGCCCAACAAAATTTCAACACATTTTAAAGCAAATACATTGTATCAAAATAAACAGTAATAACTAACAGTTGAAGAAGCTTTGTGAAATGACAAAAGCAGAATTTCCAGTTTTCTTCAGTTAATATGCAGAGGAATTATAATTGAAACGAAACCAGGTCTTCATGTTATTACTACGTTCCTTTACGCAAACTGAAAAAATCTAATTTAAACACTGTAAATCAGAGATTTACGTTACTTGTAAATCGTATCGATGCCAATCTTGTAATTATCTCTAAATATAAATAAGGGCAATTTAATAGAGAGCATAGTTATGCAGTTATTCCAATCTATACTGAGTACTGCGACCAGAGTAAATATCAGTTGCTAAAATGGATTGAAAATTCCGAGGTATGGCATAATTGTTCATTATTTTCAAGGGAGCTCGGTACCATAAACAATTTTGCATAATTATTTACTCTAGTACCGGTGAAGTGCGATCTATATACTGGTACTTCTTGAAGAATCTCTTCGATGTTTTACAAAAATATACACGCAAAAAAGATTATCGTTCCCTCTATCAGTAATCCTTAAATATAGTACAAGTGATACAAATGAAACCTTATGTTTGCAAGATAATATTGCTATAGTATTGTTTATATTTTATATAGTGTCATTGAATGATTCAAATAGAATGTTTCATTAGGGTCATTTACTCTATAATTAATTGAACAATAAGTATTTTTCATGGAAGTATAATGATCTTTTGCTAAAACAATATTACGTTTTCATATAATATTATTATATTATTGAATTAAATATGTTGAAAGTTAATTATTCTTGATTAATGAAATGAATAGGGCTATTGGCTATCCTCATTTAGAACTTTACTGCTTCCGGTGAAGCTGCACATCACGCCATGCGGTTGGCATCACCTCGATAAAAAGGTCACACACGGGCAGGAAACTGGAGAAGCTCTCTAGGCTAGTGGAAGTGGAATTTATAAATAATTTTAATATCTAGTATAGAAACACAGGGATGTAATGTACCTTTTACAAGAGTAACCTCATTTTACATAAAGTACACTTATGGAAATATATTGCCGACAATACGATAAAATATGGATGGCTGAGTGGTTGTCAATTTATCTCATACTAAATTAATACGAAAATTGGACCTGATGGTCAAAAATTATAACGATAGTATCTTAACTTCGAACTTGTCTTTTTCCCCATCTATGCGTTCGGCGCGGCGCAGGAATCACGTCAATTGCCAAAAGATCCTTGACATCTATCAAGAAAACGTTCTAAAATTAGGTACGGCCACGAGCACTTCGGAAATGTATTCGTCGATACCGGTTGGGTGCGTTCCAATATTCCAAAGTATAAAATAGTTAATGCTTTAAATTTTAAGACATAAAAAAAAGTTCAGAATTGGTTCTAATGCAAAGGAAAGGTAATATCAACATAAATCTACCAGTTAAAGAGGTTTGGTAGCATTTAAAACGCTACACCTGATTAAAATATGAAATCATATAGTTTTGAGAACATGCAAAAGCAAACTAGACACCCTTATATACACAGGAAAAAGGCACTTTTCCCGTGCTTCCTCTGTATTTATGCTTCCATATGAAAAAAGCTACGATCTAGGTATTAAGGTAGTCTAGAAGGGAAAATGGGTGCGTCGCTATCTGGTGGGAAGTTTGACTTCATGACGAGTGAAGGTCGGCTCCAGGACTATATATTTTCCCTCCTTCCCAAGTATACTGGTTGTAATCTATAAGTTTTATATGACTACCATCAAGAAAAATAAACTCGATATTTACTGCGAATCTGCATTCGTTAGACTTTAAGACTTCCTCCACGCAATAATGCAGATCGCTTGAAATACAAACTGAATTGAAAAGTTGGCATTATTACGGTCATTAGTGTTTAGGACTAAGTTTTCTAGATGTGCAACATTTGCTGTTGCAGTCTCTTGCAGAGTTCTATTTACCATTGTCTCTCTCTCTGACATTTTTTTCTGCCTAACTCTGCTTGCCAAATTATTTCTGCTCCGCTGTTATCTTCGTTCCGATTTGATTGCCATTCTTCTACTTCTACCACAATTCAGATATTTTTAGTCGACAAAGGTAGACGGTTTTTCCATTTTTTTTCTTTAGACCTTGTTGTCATGTTTATTTGCTGTAGTATCTCACACTCTGTCAGGCTATGGTGTCATTGGGCTTGGTAATATTTTAAACAAGCAGTGCATGATTTAACTCTTATTTCGATGTCACCATCGAGTTCAGACCTTAATAAATGAGATCTGGCAAAGTTGTTTTGTTTTTACTATATCCATGTGACCTATATGGAGCAATTCATCAGCTGCGGGCTTACTCAACTTGTAGACGAACCAACTCGGATCGCGGAGAGAAGCGAATTTGCCGTCCTACTGGATCTTTTTTTAACCACAAATCCTGACCAGTACACAATTATAGTCGGTCCACCATTAGGTACTTCCGACCACAAACTTATTACAACGGTTGGTGAACTGCACTAATACAGAAGGGTCCACCGTTGCCTCGTAAAACCTGGCATTATAATTTGCAAACTGGAAAGTTCTACCTAGATTTTCCTTAACTGAGCGTCTGCTTTGGCACTAACGACCCGTTAGTCTGTTGCGAATTTATTACGCAAGTAATCTCCTCAGAAATGGAAGCATACGTCCCAAATTCCATCAAGTTACCGTCAAAGGGAAAGCCCTGGTTCGACAGAAGATTCGAAAGAGCCGTAGGTAGGAAACAGCAAGCAGTACTGGCAGCAACATCAGACCGCTGAAAGTTGCAATTATTTTGCACTTGGAGCTAGACCTAGCGCGGCTCCTAATCAGCCCAATATATTATTTCACCTGCTTCGCTCGCTATGGGGGCTCAAAGAACAGGAACTAACCAAAACTAACCCAAGGCATGCCCAAAATGAAGAGAAAATAGTTGCGTTCGATATTTCGGAGGCATTCGACAGAGTTTGGCATGACGGATTTCTCAATAAACTGCCGTCCTTCGGACTGTTATACTCTATTTCGAAATGATGCGAAGTAATAAATCATTTTCTGATGACTGGTACATAGGCGTACATAATTACGTACATATACGTACATATTTTAAACGTTTACCTGTCCTAATACTCGGACTTTCCCAGCATTATATTTATCACACTTAGGTTTTTTTATTACTATTGTAAACATTCAAATTTGACGATTTTTTGTATGCATACCCTAAAGTTTAAGTAATTGTAATTTTTCAGTTATATTTGTTCTTCGGAAGAAGACACAGTGTGTTTGTTTCATTTCATAGTTTCAATTAAAATGGCTAATTCAGTTTTCTCTCCAGTGAAACGAGCGAGCAAATGTCCATTTTCTGTTAACGAAAAGAATATTATTCTTAATGTATATGACGCCCTAAAACATCAAAATCCTCTGTATAGCGTTGATACTGTGGTGGAAATGTGTTCGCAAATGACGGGTGTTTCAAAAACGTCGATATATAAATTAAGGTGTGAACGAAAAAGTGGAGCTGTAAAACCACCTATACCATCTTCAGGAAGAAAGACGGTGCCTATCGATGAAGACTACAAACTTATAATTAGAAGAACAGTACATTCCTTTTATTTTAATAAGGAAATACCAACCATCGACAAAATTTTAGGAGCCTTGAAGCAAGACCAAAATATGTCTCCAACGATAAGCAGGAAGAAATTGTGGACAACTTTAAAACAAATGAATTTCAGCTGGGAAAAACAAAGCAGAAAATCGCTCCTAATCGAAAAAGATGAAATTATTTGCTGGAGGAGACATTACTTAAGACAGATAAAGCAGTTTCGAAGTGAGAATAGAAAGATTTATTATCTGGACGAAACATGGCTTAATGAAGGATATACGGTTGGGAAGATTTGGCAAGACAAAAATATTTCAAGTTTTCGTCAAGCATTCTTAGAAGGCTGGTCCACCGGACTAAAACCACCATCTGGGAAAGGAAAGCGACTGATTATTACACACCTTGGAAGTGTTGATGGTTTTGTTGAGGGCGGTTTGTTAATGTTTGAGTCAAATCATTCTGGCGATTACCATGAAGACATGAATGGCGATGTGTTCGAAGAATATTTTGAACAAATGTTAGATCTCATTCCACCTAATTCTGTGATAGTGATGGACAATGCGAGTTATCATTCCAGAAAAGTTGACAGAATACCAACTAATTCATGGAGAAAAGCGGATATTATTCAGTGGTTTAGACAGAATAACATACCATTTGATGAAAGTATGGTGAAAAAGGAACTGTTGTCCATAGTGTCCTCAAATAAAGCTCGTTTCACCGAGTATGTAGTTGACAAAATTGCACAGAAACGAAATATTACTATTCTTCGTCTGCCTCCGTATCATTGCGAATTAAATCCCATTGAACTTGTTTGGGCCCAAGTAAAAAGTTATGTAGCAAGGAGAAACACGACGTTTAAAATGAAAGCTGTTAAAATTATCTTTGAGGAATCTTTAAAAAATGTCGATTCTGAAAAATGGCGTAAGTGTATTGAGCATGTTATAAAAGAAGAAGAAAAAATGTGAAAACTAGACCATTTAATTGACCTATTTGTAGAGCCTTTAATTATATCCTTGGAACTTGACGAAGATTCGAGGACAGTACCCTTGTCTCCCAATTTAGATAAGAAAAACGTTTACCAGCGACTGAGACTTATCTCCGCAGACTACAACGAATAATCAAGATCTGGAGAAAGTTCGAACTTGGGGCGACAGGAATTTGATCCAGTTCAATGCAGCATAAATCCTACTGGCATAACCACGTTGCTAGCATCGCAAAATAAGCTTCGCCGAAGCTTGGTGTGCTATTTCGCCACAAAAAACTGTATACATCCAATAACCGAGGAAGAATATCCTATAATAATATAATATCTAATAATCATAGACGAATCACTCTAAGGGTAGCTACGGAAATAGAGTACTGTTTTTTTGTTAACATATTAGCCTAATGGATGATATCTAATACACAACCAATTTGTGCCAGAATAAGACTCAATATTTTTAATACATATCAAATAGGCTCTAGAGTCTTACCTACAATTGAATACGGGTACTAAGTCCCCCTCCTCGAACCAACTTTTTAACAATTACCTCACATTTAAATATATTCGCCGTTGAAAAAGTATCGTGATGATAACAACACTGTTGACCTTATGACTTTCTGAATCGCAATGGCGGCCGGTAAGTCGCCGGTGTCGCCCCCTCTACACTCTAGCTTCACAGCTTTAATTCAGACAAAAAGTCATACGGTTGCATTAACAATAAAGAGTATTGCATCCAATGTAAATTGTATTTGCAACCAATATTACTCAAATCCTAATTATCTACTATTGTTTGAAACGATTTTATGTTTCATTGAATCATGTATATGCTTAAATAAAACGTAGAATTTATTAAAAATGACTTCAGGCTTTTTATCGCTTGCAACAGTAATTGAAATAAATAGATTCCTATCAAATTGAAATTGAAATTCATTTTAAATACAATAACTTGTTTATTATTAACTGAATATAACGTGAGCAGTTAACTGGATGGCAAGAATCTGAATGATTTTTAACTCGAAGCAAAAATAGGTTTAATATTAAAACTACCTGGTTATTTTTTCTGTGTGGGAGTGAAAACAAGGCAACGCGCAGGCAGGGGCAAGGGGTGGCCTCCCGAAAGCATCTAAGGAATGATGTTTTTTTCCTAAAAAGTTCTAGGACGAAATCTCGAAAATATTGTCAAGATTGCAAAACACTAAATAAATAGGTATCCTCTGAACTTGGCTATTTTTTCAAACTCTATATGACGGAGCTCTATTGCCAGTATTTATAATTTTTTCTTGTCATTACCACTCATTGAGCTACGAAGGAATCTTATTTTAAGGTAGCTAAGAAACAATGCTTATTAGTGTAGAATCCTCTCCTGAAATATGCACCTATGGTGTAAAAAGATCGCTATGATTAAAAAAAAAGTCAATAAATCTTCTGTTCCAGATATTCTTTATAATATAACTGATCTAATTTTAGAGCATCTAGTCCATTTGAGCATCGAGCGTTTCCCTTCAGTTTTTCGAACTCGAACTAAGTTCTGTCCTTCAATAATAATGAGTAACTCAACTATATTAAAATCCAGAATTTCCAGTAAAAGAAAATAATTCCTAAACATCTTCCTGACCACACGCTTCAATCGATTTAGAGATACGTTCTCTAGTCCTTTGATATGAGAATAGCGTGGTAATAACCACTCGTTGGGCTACCAAAATATGCATTTATGTGTAAAGTCTATTAGTCAGTGTAAATGGCTAGGAAATTGGGGTACGATCAATTTCTTATAGATTTGCATTGAAATGCATGAACACACGGTATTAGAAAACTAGCGCATTTGATTGGCCCCTGCCAAATTCCATAATTGTTTTAGAGTTAGAGTATTTAAATCGTATGATTTTAACGACAGTCAGTGCTGTACCGCGTGGTTTCAGTTTACGTGCTTTGACAAAAAAGTGTTATTGGAAGCTATTCAAAAAAAAAGAAATTTACAAAAGAATATGTCATTGACAAATTATGCGAAGCACATGGTCATACTATTTTGCGGCTTCCTCCCTATTACTGCGTATTTAATCCGATTGAGATTATGTGGGCTGCCATCAAGAAAAAACTAACAGTGATTTCGTACTAGGAAAGATAAGGAGAGTTATTGATGAAGTAAATGCAAGTGGCATTTGGATGAACTATGTCCGTCATGTTATAGAAAAGGAGAGCGAATATTGTATTTTACAGCCCATTGACCCCATAATAATAACGCCAGATTCAGATTCCAGCTCTGCGGATTCAGATGACTTTTCTAGAATTTCTCTGGTGAGTGAAACAAAATCATATAATCCTACGTGTTCTTATTAACTTTTTATGTAATGCTGACATAAAAAAAGGTACGTTTAAACCCTAATTATGCTAGCAAGCAAACGTTGTTAATTAATTATGAAAAAAATAATTAATTCAATATTTTTCCATTTCTACCGTCGCGTCGCACGTCTATGCCGAATTATTCAAAGGAAATGCCGGCTGTCAATCGAGTTTTGATTTATTGCTGTTTACACTACTTCGTATAGACTTTAAAAAGGCCGCTATGATTTTCAAAAATAAAATTCAATAAAGCTTCTGTTCCATATACCTAGATATACTTTATAATCTAAATAATCTAATTTTAAAGCAATCTAGTCAATTTGAGCTTCGGGTTTTATCGAAGTCCCTGCTGCAATAATTAATGACAGAACATACTAAAATTGAAAACAGAACTGAAGTAAATCAAATATACGCAAATCCTGTTCATTACTTTTAGGTCAGATAATATTTGTCTAAGAGAAAAACTCCTAGCCTTGATTGGAATTATTTACCTAGAACATTCCCAGGCATCTTCCTGACCACAAAAATCCCTTGAATTCCAAAAAAAAGAAAACTTCGTAAGCATTTTCATGAAATATGCTGCAACTAGGTTTTGAGAGACGCCGAAGAATAAAGAGATCAAGATATCGCCAATTTAATTATTTTAAAATATGCGTTAATTTTTCCATAGATGCCCACGCTTATGGGGTAAATCAATTATATCTAAATCCTGTTCATTACTTTTTGGGTCAGATAATATTTGTCTAACAAAATAAATCCTAGCCCTCATTGGACTTATTTGCCTAAAACACCCCCTGCGTCCCACGCATTTAATTCAAATTTAACAAACTATTATGACTAAATCTTACCACCAACGTTAAACGTTTAATTATATTAAAAGACGCCCTCCACGGCAAATGTAACATTGTTTTCAGGGCTATTTGTTTGCTAAAACTAGTCCTAGCCCCACCAAATAATATCCCCATGTACTTGCAGCTTAAAATGGTTTGAATCTTGTTCCATTTAAGCAACGAGGATAAAACCCAGATTTTGCCATTTCCATAATTGAAATGAAGAAAATAAATTCCTGGTTGAACTTTTATTTGGCCTCGTCGCTTTCAAATAAAATAATTATTGAACTTCTCGCCCTACCATAAATCTCAGTGAACATACGAAAACATTATATAATTATAAACAAATTTGTGAGTCACAGTTATCATATTTAAGTAGGTCTCAAACATATTCTATGCGTGCCGCGAAATTTCATTACTTACAGTTAATTTATAGAAAGGTATACTCGTTTAAAGTACCAAAACGTTAATGGGACTCACAGTCGTGACATTACATGCCCTACGCGACCTTTCCATTAAAAATTGCCAGCAGATTATAATCAAATGCGAAATATATGAAAATGACTCTTCCACTTATTAGTGGCGATTCATTATGCATACAGCCGTTGTATTTATTGAATAACAACCTTAAGCTGCTTGTAGCACCCGTCAATTAGCTGGTAAAAGTTTTCAAAATAATTAGGCACTTTGACAGCAAATGGAGTGAGGTAA
>JAEQML010075240.1:0-13924 GCA_016904865.1 Pissodes strobi
TTTTATTTGCGCTTTGTAGAACAAGATCAACTGCTGCGATGTATAGAGTTTTTTGTTGCGAAATAGCGCACCAAGCTTCTGGGAGGCTGATTTTGCGATGTTGGCAGCGTGGTCATGCCAGGACATATTGCTGTTAACCGAGACACCCAGAAGTCCGATTGACGAGGATGAAGGAACGGTCGATCCTGCCATAATGATGTCAGGGCCCGCTGTATTGGCCCTCATGGTAAACGTGGCTGCTTGGGTCTTTGCTGCATTGAACTGGACCAAATTTCGGTCGCCCCAAGTTTGAACTTTCTCCAGGTCTTGATTAATTGCTGTAATCTGCTCTTGTCTGCGGTGATGAGTCTCAGCCGCTGGTAAGGGTTTTTCTGATCTAAAGTAGGAGACAAGGGTACTGTCATCTGCAAAACTGTAAACAGGATTATTCGTTTCGATCAGCGGGTCATTAATATAGATGAGGAACAGAGTTGGCGAAAATGAATGAATGTGTCTGAGATGTGTCAATCAACTGCAACATGCAAAAATCAGTTCTTAAGGACACTGGCAAGCCAGCTGCAGAGAGAGGCCGGCAGTCCGAAGGACGGCAGTTTGTTGAGTAGTTCGTCATGTCAAACTCTGTCGAGTGCCTTTGATATATCCAACGCAATCGCTCGAAACTCTCCGTAGTTCTCAATTGCCCTACTCCATATATGAGGGACATAGGCCAATATATCTCCGTCGATCTCTCTTTACGAAACCCGTATTGACTATAGCTGATTATTCTGTTGTTCTCGAGGTACTTGAGTAGTTGCTGATTAACTATACGTTCCATGACTTTGGAGATTATTGGAAGCAAGGCAATTGGGCTATAGTTTGAGGGCGTGGTTTTCTTGCTTTTTTGGAACAGGTTGCACTAGAGCGACTTTCCAAGAGGATGGGTAAATCCCTTCTCCCTAAGACAGAGAAAAAAGCCTGGAAAAAACGGGTGTTAGTTCGTTGGCGCAGTTCTTTAGCACGATGGCAGGTATTCCGTCCGGTCCTAATGACTTTTGCGTATCTGGTTCTTTAAAGATTTTGCAAATATCACTGTGATGAAACTTGACTTCTGCCATGGTAGTGTTGATGTTCGATATGGTGGGGAGAGTCTTGCTTTGGGGGACGTCTAAGGTAGAGTGCGATGAAAACATTTTGGCGAACATGTTTGCTTTTTCCTTGGCTGTAGACGCCGTGATGCCACGTTCGTCTGTCAAGGGTGGAAGAGACATTTTTGTAAAGTTGTTACTTATTGCCTTTGCTACGGACCAGAAATCCCTGGAACTACTGAGGCATTGCAAAAGTTTATTCCTGAACCTTTGATTGTGTTTTTCCTTAGTTTCGTCGATCACAAATTTGCATTCGTTTCTCGCTTCGACAAAATAATTGCGATTTTCAGCGCTCTGGTTTTGCTGCCAGTACTTGTAGGCTTGCTATTTCCTACCCAGTTCCAGTTTGCAGAATTGTAATGTCAGATTTTGCGAGGCAATGGTGGATCCTTCTGTAGGAGTGGCAATTCACAAACCGTTGTAATAAGTTTGTGGTCGGAAGTACCTAATGGCGGGCCAACTGTAATTGTGTACTGGTCAGGATTGGTGGTTAGAAAAAATTCCAGGAGGGCGGCAAATTCGCCCCTCCCTGAGATTCGAGTTGGTTCGTCTACAAGTTGAGTAAGCCCGCAGCTGATGGCAAATGCCTCAGCTTCTCAACCTTCGTTGTCGGTCTTGTTGTGTTGTTTGAGCCAGCTGGTGTTGTGGACATTGAAGTCTCCCAGAACAATTACTTCTGAACTGGAGTGAAGTCAAAAGTAGTAGTTAGTGTTGAAAAAAAGCTTTGCTATGCTCTATCGCTCGCAGACAACATAAAAAACTTGGTTAATACCTTGGCGGTGAACTTGAACCACATGCCGTCAAGGTTGTTCGGTTTGAGTGTTTCCTCGCGGTGACATGAAAGGTCACTTCGGACAGAAAGGAATATTCCGAACTTATGTCTGAATGGGGTATGTAAGTCGTAACCAGGATAGGGATAGTTTACTGTTGTTGTTGTAGAACATACTTGTGTTTCTGTAAGGACTATTATGTGTGGTCTATTTGCTTGTAGATATTGATGTACCGAATTTATGTTATTTAGGCCTATTATATTACAGATATCTATTCTAAATTGGTTCAGTATCTTTGCTGTCTGTGAAATGCGGAATGAAGGGCTCCCAGGGCCACCCAGCGCCCGGAGTTCCAAGTGGCCAGGGAGTTTACCTCCGGAATATTTTGATCCGAGAAGCACCATGATGTCCGTATATTCCTACTGTAGTGGAACGTGGAACCTGGGCCCACCAGCGCGGAAGCGGAACGTGATTTGGGAAAACCACTTAATTGCATTAAAAAGCATTAAAATTAAAATTAAAATTAACTCTACTCCGAATTTAATTTGCTGGAAATTGAATTAAAATCTCGCATTCATTCCTAACTCTAAAAGTATACTTTTGCATCTTTCCTGAAAACCATTTAAATTGCCGTTACTTTATTCATGGGAATTTACGTTACGGAAAGAAGAGCTGAATAGATAGGAACCTTCCTCAAGGTAGTTCTTATCTTTTCAGCTCCTTAATTCGAAAACTAATAAAAAAAATTAGTTGGGGCTCATTAGCATTTTCATACTAATTTTCTAATATTTAAAAAATTAAATTACCTTTTTCAACATACTGCTGCCATTTGCGTATTATTTATTTGAGCCTTCTCTCTTCTCTTGCAAGTGCGAGGATATTTTTGTACGAGTCGGATATATAAATTTTATTCTGCTCTATTCTCCTTGGCTATAAACTTACTTAACGCAAGTTAAGCGCTATATCTGGAAGATCAACATAGACGCAACTATGTGGGGACTTAAGGGACTAAGCTTACCTAAAATCAAGATCAGCTTCCCTCCGAAAAGAATGTGGTAACAGTGCTAAAAATATAAATAGGTCACACGTATGGCATGGCAGGAACGTCAAACTGGTGAGAGCAATTTGATTACTGGAAGTAACCCCTCCGCCATTCCGAGTTGCCACGAGATGTGGCCCGTCAAATCCCGTCGTCCTCCCCCAGGCTGGAGAACACCGAAGTACAAAGTCTGGAGCTGATCAATGACAGTTTCTGACAAGAGAGGCTGCATTTTATTACCAATAGGAACGTCGAACTGGTGAGAGCAGTTTGATTACGGGGAGTGACGCCATCACCATTCCGAGCTGCCACGGGATGTGGCCCATCAAATCCCGTCGACCTCCCCCAGGCTGGAGAATACCGAAGTACAAAGTCTGGAGCAGATCAATGACAGTTTGTGACAAAAGAGGCTGCATTGTATTAGCAGGAGGAACGTCAAACTGGTGAGAGCAGTTTGAATACGGGGAGTGGCGCCCCCGCCATTCCGAGTTGCCACGGGATGTGGCCCATCAAATCCCGACGTCCTCCCCAGTGTGACAAGAGGGGCTGCATTGTATTAGCAGGCAGGTATCATCATGGTGAGAGCAGTTTGATTATGGGAAGTGACGCCCCCGCCATTCGAGTTGCCACGGGATGTGGCCCATCACATCTCATCGTCCTCCTCCAGGCTGGAGAACACCAAAGTACAATATCTGGAGCTGAGCACTGGGGAGTGACCCAAAAAACACCATTATTACCCCTATCAGACTATGGACCACCAAAGGAATGGGTCTGAGGCCGATGCTACAAGCAAATAGACCACACATACTAGTCCTTACAGAAACACAAGTATGTTCTACGACAACAATAGTAAACTGGTTACGACTTACACACCCGATTTAGACATAAGTTCGGGATATGCCTTTTTGTCCAAAGCGACCTTTCATGTCACCGCAAGGAAACACTGAAACCGAACAACCTTGACGTCATGTGGTTCAAGTTCACTGCCAAGGGAGTAACCAAGTTTATATGTTGTCTCTATCGTCCTCCGAGCGAGCTACGACTTTTGACTCAATATAGATCAATCACCCCAATTTAGAAATAATTGTTCTGGATGATTTCATGCCCACAACACCAACATCAAACATCACAATAAGACCGACAACGAAGGTAGAGAAGCTGAAGCGTTTGCCATCAGCTGCGGGCTTACTCAACTTGTAGACGAACCAACTCGAATCTCAGAGAGGGGCAAATTCTCCGCCCTCCTGGATCCTGTTCTAACCACCAATCCTCACCAGTACACAATTACATTTGGTCCGCCATTAGGTACTTGCGAACACAAACTTATTACAACGGTTTGTGAATTATCACTTCTACAGAAGGATCCACGATTGCCTCGCAAAATCTGGCATTACAATTCTGCAAACTGGGACGATCTAAGGGTGTTCTACCTAGATTTTCCTTGGCTCGACGTCTGCTTTGGCACTAAAGACCCGTCAGTCTGCTGCGAAGAGATTGCGCAAGTAATCTCCTCAGGAATGAAAACATACATCCCAAATTCCATCAAATTACCGTTAAAATGAAAGCCCTAGTTCGATAGAAGATGCGAAAGAGCTGTATGTAGGAAACAGCAAGC
The DNA here is from genome assembly GCA_016904865.1 of Pissodes strobi. NCBI lineage: Eukaryota > Metazoa > Arthropoda > Insecta > Coleoptera > Curculionidae > Pissodes > Pissodes strobi. Next base: position 4,549 of record JAEQML010075240.1, read on the forward strand.
CTACAAGTACTGGCAGCAAAATCAGACCGCTGAAAATCGCTATTATTTTGTCGAAGCGAGAAACGAATGCAAATGTCTGCTGATTCACTGACCCGTCTTTTTGATGCGAAGATATTACGCAAGTAATCTTCTCAGGAATGGAAACATATAACACAAATTCCATGAGGTTACCGTCAATAGAAAAAAAAGCACTCTTTCGATAACAGATTCGAAATAGCTGTAGGTAGGATACAGCAGGCCAACCAGTACTGGCAGCAAAACCAGACAGCTGAAAATCGCAATTATTTTGCCGAAGCGAGCAACGAATGCAAACGTGTGATTCAAAAAAAAAAGAAAGGACAAATACAATCAAAGGATTAGGAATAAAATTTTGCAATGCCCCAGTGGCTCCAGGACTTTCTGGTCGGTGGCAAAGGCAACAAGTAATAACTTTACAAAAACGTCTCTCCCACCTTTGACAGACGAACGTGGCATTACGGCGGCGACAGCCAAGGAAAAAGCAAACATGCTTGCTAAAATGTTTTCATCGCACTCTACCTTAGACATCCCCCAAGGCAAAGCTCTTCACCATATCGAACATCAACACTACCATGGCAGAAGTCAAGTTTTATCACCGTGATATTCGTAAAATCCTTAAAGGACTAGATACGCAAAAGCATCAGGACCGGACGGAATACCTGCCATCGTGTGAAAGAACTGCGCCAACGAACTAACACCCGTTTTTTTCAGGCTTCTTTCGTGTAGTCAATCAGCAACTACTCAAGTACCTCGAGAACAACAGAATAATCAGCGATAATCATTACGGCTTTCGCAAAGAAAGATCGACAGGAGAAATATTGGCTTATGTCACTCATATATGGAGTAGGGCAACTGAGAACTACAGAGAGTCTCGAGCGACTGCGTTGGATATTTCGAAGGCATTCGACAGAGTTTGGCATGACAGACTGGTCAGGAAACTGCCGTCCATCGGACTGCCAGCCTCTCTCTACAGCTGGCTTGCCAGTTTACTTAAGAACCGATCTCTGCACGTTGCAGTTGATGGGGACATCTCAGACACATTCATCATTAACGCGGGCGTTCCTCAGGGCGCAATACTTTCACCAACTTTGTTCCTCAACTATAATAATGAGCTGCTAAACAGTATTGATCGTTTCGATCAATCCTGTTTACAGCTTTGCAGATGACAGTACCCTTGTCTCCCAATTTAGATCAGAAAAACCTTTACCAGCGACTGAGACTTATCACCCCAGACAGGAGCAGATTACAAAACCTGGAGAAAGTTCAAACTTGAGGCGACAGAAACTTGGTCCAGTTCAATGCAGCAAAGACCCAAGCGGCCACGTTTACCAAGAGGGCCAATACGGCGGACCCTGACATCATTATGGCAGGAGCGACCATTCCTTCATCCACGTCAATCAGACTGCTGGGTGTCTCGGTCAACAGCACTATGTCCTGGCATGAGCACATTGCTAACATCGCAAAATCAGTCTCCCAGAAGCTTGGTACGCTATTTCGCAACAAAAAACTGTATATACCGCAGCTGTTGCTCTTGCTCTACAAAGCGCAAATAAGACCGTGCTTAGAATATTGCTCACACATCTGGGGTGCCGCACCCTAACGCGACGTCATGGGTGAACGGTGCAGAGTCAAACATATGCAAGGAATGCACGTGTCATACGTAGACGGCTTCTCGCGGTTGGGACGCACGCGGCGCCGCTGCTTCAGTTGAGCATTGGACAGTTGGATACCGAAGGGTTACTATTTTCCTTAAAGAATTCCAATTGTTAATAGGTCTAGTACAAAACCGCCGTGCTCTTTGGGATATGAAACATAAAGACTATCATAAGAGGTTGTTAGTCGTTAGAGAGTGGACAAGGATATCAGCTGACCTTCAAGAAACAAAAAAGTTAATATGCAGGACGCCTAGTTTAAGTGCGTATCCTATCGCTATCTCCGAAAAGGTTCGAGTTACAAGGTTAGTTATGTTAGCAAAAAGTTGCAACGAACGCAACTGCAGAAATCACGCAAGACACTACTGCCGCCTATGCCGGTCAAGTCGTGCTAACCGCAGGTGCCGCGACTGTCGGCCGTTCGGCGCCACACCGCCTTCGTAAGCCATTATGTAAAGCTGCTGGATTCCATTCAGAAGAGAACTGTGCGTTTTGTCGCAGATGTTCCCAGGATTTGGCCCGCCTAATCCCGCCCCTGGCAACGCCTCTCAGACAGTCACTACAGACGGCAAGAGCGCACCAGTTCGTCGTACAACTGAAAATACCTTAACATCAACATGGCTTTACAAGAACTCCTTTGTATGGCGCACTGCATCACTGTGTAACTCACTCCCAGGACATCTGTTTCCCCCTAATTACAACCTACGACTATTCAAGAACCGTGTCAATCAACATCTTCGCACACACACCGCTCGTCGAGCGCCATAGGGTCTTTCTTTAGTGTGTGTGCCACTACCATAAAAACACGCGGTAGAAGTGAAAACTTCATAAAAATAACCAAGCGGTCACCCATCCAAGTACTAACCACGCCCGACATTGCTTAACTTCAGTGATCGGATGAGAACTACTTTTTACTTCTTACTCTTCTTATATCTCATTCATCTCGCAGTCCTATAGATCCCTTTTTTCTATCGCTGTTTCGTTTCATCCAGTCTTAAATAACACCCGTGCTAGAAGTTATCGCTACAAAAATGCAATATTTTCGTTACGAACAAACCAACTTATGTTTAAAAATAAAAAAATATGCTATACCTCAGCACTCGGCATCTACAATGTAGATAATCACGAGGAAGAAAATCACGGCATTAGTGGTCTTTTATTACCTGGTGCGAGCAGTATGGCTAGATTGGGCGCTTTAGCGCAAATTGCACTTTTTTAACAAATAGTGCCAAACAAATTAAATAGCACAATTAAAAACTAAAATAATTGCACTTTTTAAGCATATTACTAACAGGAATTATATCTATCCAACGACATTGAAACTTGAAACCAATCCAATTTTTTTTATCTCTCCTATCCAAATTCTTAATGGCACAGTCCAACCAAATGCACTGAACTGCCTAGTTACCTCTTGTTTTATTTTTATAGACAATTATGTTACAATACCATTAAATTAATTAAATTTATTTCATCGCTATGGATATAATAGAAAGCCAAAACGTATGAACGATGAGCAATTTCGATCTGCATGGATCTCATTATCGGCTTAAGAATGCAAGCATACATCCAAAATTCCACCAAGTTACCGTCAAAAGGAAAGCACTGTTTCGACAGAAGATGCGAAAGAGCCGTAAGTAGGAAATAGCAAGCCTCCAAGGACTGGCAGCAAAATTAGGCCGCTGAAAGTCGCAATTATTTTACCGAAGCGGGTAACGAATGCAAACATGTAATTGACGAAACTAAGGATAATCACAATCAAAGGATCGGGAATAAACTTTAGCAATGTCCCAGTGGCTCCAGGAATTTCTGGTCGGTAACAAAGGCAGTAAGTACTAACTTTACAAAAACGTCTCTCCCACGTTTGACGGACGAAAGCGGCGTCACGGTGACTACAGCTATGAAAAAGCAAACATGCTTGCCGAAATGTTGTCATCGCACTCTACCTTAGTAGTCCCCCAAGGCAAAGATTTCCTCACCATAACTAACATCAACACTACCATGGCAGAAGTTAGGTTTCACCACCGTGATATTCGTAAAATCCTCAAAGAGTCAGACACGCAAAAAGCATCAGGACCAGATGAAATATCTGCCGTCGTGTTAAAGAACGGCGCCAATGAACTAATACCCATTTTCCAGACTTTTTTCTCTGTGTTACCAATACGCCTTCCGCAAACAGAGATCGACAGGAGATATATTGGCCTATGTCACTCATATATGGAGAAGGTCGATTGAGAACTACGGATAATCTCGAGCGATTGCGTTAGATATTTCGAAGGCATTCGGCAGAGTTTGTTATAACGAATTGCTCAACAAACTACCGTCCTTCGGACTGCCATCGTCTCTTTGCAACTGGCTTTATAGTTTCCTCAAGAACCGACCTCTGCGCATTGCAACTGATGGACACATCTCAGACACATCCACCATAAATGGGGGAGTGCCTCCGGGCGCAATACTTTCACCAACTCTGTACCTCATATATATTAATGACCTGCTAACCGAAACCAATAATCCTGTTTACAGTTTTGCAGGTGACAGTATCCTTGTGTCCCAATTTAGATCAGGAAAACCCTTACCAGCGACTGAGACTTATCATCGCAGACAGGAGCAGATTACAATAATTGATCAAGATCTGGAGAAAGTTCGAACTTGGAACGACAGGAATTTGATCCAATTTAAAGCTGCAAAAACCCAAGCAGCCACGTTTGCCAAGAAAGCCAATACGGGGTGCCCTGACATCATTATGGCAGGATCATCCGCATCAATTGGACTACTGGGTGTCTCGGTCAACAGCAATATGTCCTGGCAAGACCACGTTGCTAACATCGCAAAAAGCAGCCTCGCAGAAGCTTAGTACGCTATTTCGCAACAAAAACTATATACACCGCAGCAGCTACTCTTGCCCTACAAAGCGCAAATAAGACCGCGCTTAGAGTATTGCTCACATATCTGGGGTATCGCACCTAAGAACCCCCTAAAGCTGCTGGACTCCATTCAGAAGAGAGCTGTGCCTCTCGTCGGTGACCCGGAGTTGACCCGGTATCCGGATAGTCTGGAACACTGCAGACATGTGGCCGAGATTTCCCTGTTTTATAGATATTTTCACGGCAGATGTTCTCAGGGTTTGGCCAGCATCATCCCGCCCCCAGCAAGGCCTGTCACACAGTCACGACAGACAGCTAGAGCGCACTTGTTCGTCGTTACAACTGGAAATACGTAGAACGTCGCTTTACAAGGATTCCTTTGTCTCACTCCCAGGACATCTGTTTCCCCGTAATTACAACCTACAACTATTTAAGAACCGTGTCAATCCACATCTTCGCACACGCACCGCTCGTCGAGTGCCAGAGGATCTCCCTTAGTGTGTGTGCAACTGCCATAAAAAAATCTTGTTCGATGTTAACTCATGGTTCCCTTCTGTAACACAGACCTTGCAATACTTTGGTCAGTTACTTCAGATTAATAGTTTTGATAATGAAATCACGCAAGAATATTTAACTTTAACCAAACTTTGCATGGATCAAAATAGTTTTCAACATAAAAATTACTATTACCAACAACTTGAAGGCTCGGCAATGGGCAACTGTTTATGGCCATTCGGAGCGGAGCATATATCAGTAGATTTGAAAACGAAATAAGAGTTCGACTATTTTCCCAGGGTATGGGATGGGTTAGTTTGGATTACAGGTATGTGGATGACATTTTCGCGATTTTCTATATAAGACTGCTAATAAAGAAAAATTGTAACAAAGCTAAACAGCCGTTTTCCCACTATTAAATTTACTTAGAAAGTCGAGAACAATAACACACTGGAATTTAATATTATTAGAACAAAATACCGCCACTAACCGATATATTCCTAATGACTCCTTCCACTGCTACCAACACAAACTAGACAGTTTTCCTTTCTTATTACACGTATGGTTAATTTTCTTATCAGTAAAGAAAGGTTTAACAATGAAAAACAGGCAGTTAATAATATAGCGAAAGTTAATGATTTCATTATTAACTTAATACAGTGACTAATGAATGAAATTACAAAATATGTTTCGTTACTATACAAGCCTCAGTATACTAGATGAATTCAACATGTATTTAAGAATATAGGTTTAAATATAGTACATCAAAAGAAAAATGAAACATCGGTAAAAGGTGGAATACATGAAATTGGTTGCATGGGTTGTAACCAAAAACATGTTGGGCAAACTAGGAGATCCATTCAAACGGGATTCTAAGAACACATAGCTCATTAAATATATGGATCATGCTTAAATGATCATAAAATAAAATATCTGTATATCTGATCAGAGATCGCTAGACGCATACGAAATTATGGAAATTATTATGTAAGAATACTTTAGATAGAGATAGAGGACCTATTCCATATAGTCCATTGTACTGGTGGGTCGAGCGTAACTGAAAAAAATCTCAGAATGGGTTTAGTTTGATTAAGCAGGTAATCAACCAAAATAGCTGGATTATTAGTTTGTTTTAACCATTGACTTTTTGATGGATCGTAACAAAAAATTGCCAGAATCGGTTCTTTTTAATTTCGCTTGAGGTAGTAGCAAAAATAAAATTAGGTATATTATAAGTTCAGTGTGAATCATCCCTTGATGATGCTAACATGGTTAGAGAAATGCGCGTCAAGTGTAAACATTCATTTCGGTATTGTGAATATAGCTCTGTTATAGTCTACTATGATGGCTTTGAGTTGGGGTAGCGTTCTCTGGAATGAATCGCAAAGTCCTTGGTAAACTTCATTCAGTATTTGATGCCAGTGGGACATACAACAAACAGCCGAGGATAAGCATTTCACAGTAAAAACAAATACTTAAAAAACATGTTCAATATCATTCACCAAGCCCGTATATGCTCTTATTACACTTTGGTAACTGGGAATACACCAACTCCAGGCTTTTTGTTAGATTTTATTGATTCTCATTTCACAGGAAATATTTCAAAATCTGATAATACAGGATCGGCAGCTAATACCTTACCATTGAGCCATGGTTCACTAAATAAAATGTCACATATGCTAGAATACAAATAAAACGCTTTGGCCTATTTAATGAAAATGTAATAATTAACAGAAAATTAATTACTTTTGGTTATAAAAAGGTTCTATTTGCATTTAAAATGCGGTATTAATAAAAATAAAATTAATCTTCCATAGACCACCGCTATGGGAAGACATCGCCAGCAGTATCCAAAATATCGACCCGGAGAATGCTAACATGTTGGTGGGCCCAGGTCACGTCAAAATGGAGACGGTGGATGAACTCTCAGTCAACTGCCAATCCACCCCCTCCCCCCTACTATCACCTTTGGAAATCAAAACCGAAAAGGTAAGCAATGATATACCGGGCATCAATTCTAGTATTACACATACCCTTATTTATATTCAAGTTATTATATTAGAGTAGTTTTTAAGATTTTTGCAGTGTATAGAAGCAAAAACAAGAAAAACTGATATTGTGCCAGAGAATCTCCCTTTAACTTGTGTGCCACTGGCATAAAGAATTAATTAACCTCACAAATTTTAATATTTTTAGGCGACTTAATTACTTGGTGGAAATATCTATAAAACAAAAAACTTTTTACTTCCGGACGTTTACTCCTTGAAAATATAACTAATGCTTTATAGACGCTTTATTTTAAGCAAATATCATTATTTTTAACAGAAATATAGACGAGTAAATGTTTTGTCACATTTACAATTTACCAAAGTAAAAGTAGCACACAAATTTTCAGCGCAATATATTTTCGCGAACATCATGAACGTTAGCTTCATTGATTTTTTTTAGAGAAATTCATTAAATTTTATTGATTTTATTTGGGTTATCCAGTTTTATGTACGAAATCCTTATAATTCTGAAATCAATATATTTCCCAAAACTATTTTTTTATATTATTTTAAAAATGTTAAGAAATGTTTTTAATTGCATTATTAGTTGGTTTAGAAACTTAGAGAGTTTTCTAAAAACTGTGACTGGGAATTTAATTTTAGCGTATGCTAACGGAAATAAGTAGGTATAAAACAAGTCTATAATCTGTGATCATGATACGTTGTCCATATGCCATTAGCACATGTTATGCGGAAACTTTGTTTTGTTAAGAAAAGATTGTTCATCGTAATGCCTTCCCGCTACTGAATATTATCAAAAAAATGTCCCGAACCTTTCGAAATCGCATTTTATTATTTAGTTTTTCTTGTAGATTTACTTTCCTTGGGAGTAATCAAAATTTTCAAATTCCGTTTTAACCAGAAGTAAAAAAAAATGCATTTTTAACCCACTCTATAAACGAAATGCCTCTATTTATTTAAAATTTTTAACCCTTAGGTTGTTATGAATAGCTTACGTAAGAATATTTTTTTTAAATTAGTTTGTTAACATAATCATATATTAACAAGAAATGTAGTAATTTAACATTGCCGCTTATACTAACATTGGGAACATTATCACCAACCTCAGAATACAATATTTATATCAAAATTCAAAATCAAAATTTTTATCTTTAAAAGTGGATGGCCATTAATTTATTTTAAAACATAATGAATGAATGAAACGGATATGAGAATTACGATCCGAATCGTAGGCGAATATGTAATGAATGCGAATGTCTTAATAGCTATTAAATGTAAGTCACATACTATACTTTTTTTTCTATGACCAGTAATAACAATGAAAAAAAAATCACTAGTTTAGCTTTTAAACTTACTTAAGAAAATAATAACCATGAATTATCAAAATTGATGAATTTTATATTTCATAATCATGTCATTCTTTGATATTCAACGAATATTGCTGTGATGTCACATTTTGATTAGTTATAAACTGGTATCTTTAATAAAAAATCTGTATCTTAATGAACCTTATTAAAGTACAGGTAGTAAGTGTTTAATAATTCAATTAAAGTGTAGGAATAGGCCAAATAATATATTTTTATTCCATGCGAAGAAAATAGTATCAATTCGATTATTTTTACTTCCGGTTAACACGAAAGTTTGGAACGATTACTAAAATGTTTAGTTACATCCCGAAAACTTACATCAACTGCCCTTTTAAACAAAGAAAATATTATGGTCTTATCAGTTTTAACCTGAAGTAATTAAATTTGTTTTGTATTAAATGTAAAAATTAAATTTTTTGTTTTAAAATAAATAAATAATACTCCGCTGGTTTTACTATCTAAAAAATTTTGTTTTAAAGACAACAAATAAAATAAGTATACTTAAAATGTAAAATTGGTGATAATTTTCTTAATATTAGTAAAGACGTCTATGTCAAATTACTTCATTGCATGTGCTAATATTTGTTTATGTGAACAAGCTTACAAAAAATATTCTTGCATATGCTATCCACAATAGTTCAAGGATTAAAAGCCAGAGACGTTCACTTACATCACTCTTCTTTAAAAATATGCTACATACAATTATTTGATTAGCTCTCATCCTGCACACACTATTAATTTTTCAGGATGCTGCGTGTGGCGTATGGAAAAGATGTGGATTAATATCTGCTCAATTCCTCACGTCTTGTTTGTTTTTATTGCAACTGAACAAGAATACACGATAGTCACTATAATAGTAGTATGCGAGGAGACATCATCTATCAATTATTGCGATACTATCAGTTGATATCGGGGAAAACTATGCTTTAAAATATTAACTGGCAGCGTTTGGGGAAACTTTACAATCACATGCA
>JAEQML010075241.1:0-13923 GCA_016904865.1 Pissodes strobi
AAACTCCGTTTTAGTGCATGTTGCCGAAGGTTCCAAACCCCAACATAATAGTAATCTATAATAGAATAAATTCACGAAACGTAAGTACTAAGTAGAGCAGCATTTTAAGATCCTTTACAGGCGTAGCCGACTATATCAAAATCGGTCTCTCCTATTGGTCGATCCGCATGACCCTCCGCTCGCTACGGGGGCTCAAGAAAAGGAAACTAACCAGGTGCTAACCCAAGACATACCCAAAATGAAGAAAAAAAGCTGTTTAAAAACATAATCTTAAAAAAAAAATAAAAAAAGCAACGGGGTTCGAACCCGTGTTTTCCAGGTGACACCCAACGATTTAAACCTCTACATTCCTATTCGTTAATAGATGTCACTGGCGACTTAAATATTAAATATCGAGAATAATTTGAAATTGAATATATAAATTTAAATGTAATGGAATGAGTATTATTAGTTGCAAAAATTCATGAAAAAACCGAGCGCGCTTAAGCCAACAACAAAAGGCAACAATACGAGATCTTAATACCTATTATGAAATATATGTTTTTTTTCTGTTCTATATTTTGAAATTACTTGCCGACTTAGATTTTTAAAGTAACATTTTACCTCGTAATCTGCTATAAAATTAAAAAAACCGCAAGTTATTGATAGAAAATTTTCGAAATTTCATCTTCTATTTTCAAGTCAAGTCGTTTTAAATGAGATTTCAGGCAATAACTATACTTGCCACAAAAGCTCTAAAGATTGCTATGCTGAAAGTAAAATTACCTCCAAACTGCCATAAAATACACCAGAAACCGCCTCTAATCACCAAAAATATCGACAATTTGTGATTGTGGCCCATTTTTCACAGCTTCAAACCGTTTTGATTGAGATTTCAGGCAATTCAATTTATAAATATACATGTTTTAGCCTAAACGTCATGTCAAAATGTTGGAAGATTTAGCTTCAAATTTCCCATAATGCATCAAAGGTGCTTGTCTATGCAGTCTCGTAAAATTGCCGAAATATTGGACATTTTTTGCGATTTTCTGCATGTTTTAATTTAAGCTCGATTTTCTCGTAAGGAAAATTGTTATAGAGTATTTTTATAGCGGAGATCACGAAGTTTACGAACTTCAGATTGATTTCTTGAAAATAGCTACCTATGCGTTGGCTGTCACCCATTTAAAGATCGTTTACACAAATAGTGCACTATGTAAAAAATCGACCTCTCCTATTGGTCGATCCATCTCGTATTACGATATGTTTGCGTGATGCAATCGATTTCTATCAGGAGCTCTAGTAGTGTAGAGGTTTAGATCGTTGGGTCTCACTTGGAAAACGGGGGTTCGAACCCCGTTGCCTTTTTTTATATTTTTTTAAAGATTATATTTTTAAACAGCTTTTTTTCTTGATTTTGGGTATGTCTTGGGTTAGATTGGGTTAGCACCTGGTTAGTTTCCTTTTCTTGAGCCCCCGTAGCGAGCAAAGCGAGCGGAGGGCCATGCGGATCGACCAATGGGAAAGGCCGAATTTTATATAGTGCACTATTTGTGTAAAGGATCTTATAATGCGGCTGCCACATACGCGTTAAGGTAGATTTTTCAAACTGAAAATCAGCAAGTCAACAAATTCAATCGGATTGGTATGTTGCTCATATCTCCCTCTCCCTCTTTAAAGGACTAAAGTTTAGTTGCCCCAGATTATGTGGTTTTCCAGTGATAACATATTAAAGTTTCTTCTAATACAGTTTTGACGCCAAGTCAAGTAATCGAGTTATCCAAAAATAATTACTTTTCGAGAAAAAAAACACCTTAATTTTTATACATTTTCCCGACATTTTCGAAACAGAGAACCATTTAGAGAGTTTTTCTCCTAGAAATTTCTTATCGAACTGTCGTCTCAGTTTTTTCGATCCTCGCTTTTGTTTCGGCACTAAAATGAGTGAGCCAAATTGATCCCTTAGCATTTGGTAACATATAAAAAGTAAGGCGACTGGTTTCGGGACTCCTATCTAGAGATTCCAATTCTACTTTGGCTTTCGGGTTTTCGCATGATGATGATGTAGGGACTGTAGGGAGGGCGAGAATTTAAAGGGGTACTGTTAACTTCACGCATGGCCCTCCACTCGTCCCGGGGCGCAACCAAATAAAACTAAACCCAAATTTAAAAAAGAAACAAACATTGCCTTTAAAAAAACATGCCTACCTGCCGACGATAATCCAGACTCGCGTCTATCTACCGCAAATTTTACCTTCGGACCTGCGCATTTGGTAGCAGCCCGGTTTTGTTCGTTATAATATTTCACTTCCGCTGCCTCCGGGGACGCAACCAGGCAAAACTGACCCAAGGCAATGCTCAAAACCAAGAAAAAAGAACTGGAAAATATATTAATCAGCACGTGCGCATGCGTGAAGGCTCAAAATTGCGGTAGGTAGACGCGAATGGCCGCCTGTAGGACAAGCACAGTGTTTGACGTCTGACCACTGCACTACCGAAACCTATTGAAAGCATTACACTGGACCGTAAAGACATGGGCAACTCTGATACTTACATACATAATTATGCGCATGCGCAAGCCAAAGTAGAATTTTTATCTCATAGACACAGGTGGGTTCTGGCACCAGTTGTAACTTAACATCTTGCAATAAATTTTTTTTGGCACTCATCCATAGGTATATAGCCAGGACTCACCAGCATTCAACTGTTTTCATGTACTTCGCGATACAACCAATCGTCGGTATGTCCTCTGGTGGTCTAGAGGTCTGCATGGTTGGTCTTCATTTCGAAGACTCGGGTTCAAACCCCGTCGGTTTTTTTATTTTTTTAAGGTTATATTTCTAAGCAGTTTTTTTCTTGGTCTTGGGTTAGATTTGGGTTAGTTTTCTTTTGTTGAGCCCTCCGTAGTGAGCGAAGCGAGCGGAGGGCCATGCGAAAAGTGAATTTAGACAACCCACATTACTCTGCTCAGAGTTACGGTGCAACCCCTAGATTCTTCTCTCTGTCTCTGTCCAGTCTTATAAAACGATAAACGATAGGCTTAGTAAAAACAGTAAAACAAATAGCACAACAGGACTAACACTCTTCCCGGAGGACATCTGAGGAGGTTTACACAGGAGAAAAGGTGCCTCGCATAAAGAGGATTTGACTAAAAAGAAGGAAGAATGATAGATAGTTATCAACCTAGATAGTTTTTTGATTTTTATGTTATTAACTTTCAGAAAGTTTACAATTGTTTTAATAGCCGAATTCAGGACATAGGCATTTGAGTGTCGCTTTCCGCAAGAATGTGACACAAGCTAGGATTTATGTTATTGCATTCAAAAATCATATGTTGTAGACTATCCAACTCCCCGCATTCATACTCAGATGAGTCCTTGACCCCCCAATCTGTATAAATGCTGAGGAGTAAGGCAATGTCCTGTTCTCATCCTTATGATTACTGTTTTGTGTCATCTATCTATGAATTCCGTTAAGTTATATCAGGGAATTCTTGAGTTAAATTTATGTACTTACTTCCCTTACAATCCAATGGCATTCGCCATGATTTGTTGCAACTTTTAAGTAGGTTCTCTTCTATGTCTGAGATGTATTCCTTACTATTCAATTCTATAAGACATAGCATGTAAATTCAGTATAATCTTTGATCAGAAGAGCTATGACTCCTTTACCATCTGGTCTGTCCTCTCGTACTATTGGTCGATGGCTAAACGTTGTAGAGGGAGCAGCTATGCAAGCAATCACTAGAATCACAAAAGAGGGAGCGGGCGAGGGGGGAGTATGGCTTAGAAAGAGTGATTTGACATCCCGGATAAAGCATATACCACTTCTTGGGCGCCCCAGGAACGATATAGTCAAAAGATACAATTTTCAAAAATATGTCACGGGCGTGATAAGAAGTACAGATGAATGGGAAAAGAACACCACTGGCATTCTCACATTGCAGCAAAGTGCCATAAAATGATATACAGATGGGAAAAGAACATGGGCACCTGCAGGTCAAAGTGCATGGGGGGGGGGAGTAGGTGCGAGGAAAAAGCTCGCCGCAAGCGACGCCGGAGGATAAATCGCCGAAGGCTGAAAATGTAGGTGTTGCCACGCCCAATTGTTACCCAAAAAGTCGTTAAAATCGTTAAAAAAACGCCTTCCATTCCAAAGCGGATTTTACCAAGCATTATTGTCAAATTTTCCAAGTCAATAAGACGTAAAAAAAATAGAGCTGGGCAACAGGCAACAAAAGTAAACTGGAACTGGACCCCATGTAAATATATAACAATCGAATCTGCAATCGTTAACTCTTCTTTTTTTTCTTAGGTTAGGTTGAAGTTAAAAATTGTATTATTAGTATACAAATATTGCAGAAACTTTTGAGAGCTATAGCCCCTGTAGCCCCCTTCATAGATCCCCCTCTGGGGCAAAGTAAAGATAGATAGTTTGAAACTTAAATATTTTTATTGACAAAAATACATATATACGGTGTCGATTTGCTACACTTAAACTTAACTGTTATTCAAAAACCATTTTGAACACTTTCTCAAATCTAACGATTTAATTTTGTACAATTTTAACATTCCACGCCACTGTGCTCGCATTCCAAAGAAACCCTAAAAACCTCGGCGATACTACTAGCGCCATCTCTTGTTACCACGTTTATCCACTGCATCAGCCAGTGTATTTTAAGATCCACTATGTAAAAATCGACCTCTCCTATTGGTCGATCCATCTCGTATTACAATAATTGTCTTCGTGATCAATTTGGGGCAAGAGGTCTCGTGGTTTAGATGGCTGGGTCTCACCTGGGCGGCCCGGGTTCAAATCCCGTTGCTTTTTTAATTTTTTTTTTTTTAAGATTATATTTCTAAATAGTATTTTTCTTGATTTTGGGTATGTCTTGGGTTAGTTTGGGTTAGCACCTGTTTAGTTTCCTATGGCATGGCCCCCGTAGCGAGCGGAGGGCCATGCGGATCGACCAATGGGAGAGGTCGATTTTTACATAGTGCTCTATTTGTGTAAAGGAACTTAAAATGCTCAGTCAGTCTAGAAAGCTAAAAGCAAAGCGGCCTCGAAAGGCATCTGACCAATCACAGCGCTTTCTACAGAAAAGCCGCTCCTTTTAAGATCCTTTACAGACGTAGACGACTATATCAAAATCGGCCTCTCCTATTGGTCGATCCGCATGGCCCTCCGCTCGTTTCGCTCGCTACAGGGCTCAAGAAAAGGAAACTATTTAAGTGCTAACCCAGACTTACCCAAGACATACCCACTAACCCAAAATCAAGAAAAAAACTGTTTAGAAACAATCTAAAAAAAAAGCAACGGTGGTTTGATTGACGTGCCGTCCAAGTGGGACCCAACTATCTAAACCTCTCGACCACGAGAGCTCTTGCAACAAATTGATTGCATCACGAAGACATATTGTAATACGAGATGGATCGACCAACAGGAGAGGCCGATTTTGATATAGTCGTCTACGCCTGTAAGGAATCTTAAAACGTGAAAGCCGCTGTACCCCGGCGATATTCCTAGCGCCACCTGTTGTAACAACATTTATTGCACCGGCATACTTTTTCTCCTTTCCTGAATCCAAAGTGAACACTCATTGGCTTTATAAGATCCTTTACACAAATAATGCACTATATAAAAATCGGCCTTTCCTGTTGGTCGATCCGCATGGCCGGCCATGCGGAGCAAGAAAAGGAAACCGACCAGGTGCTAACCCAAGACATACCCAAAATCAAGAAAAAAACTGTTTAGAAACATAATCTTAAAAAATATATAAAAAAAGCAACGGGGTTTGAACCCGGGCCGTCCAGGTGAGACCCAGTTGTCTAAACTTCTACACCACGAGAGCTCTTGACAGAAATCGGTTGCATCACGAAAACATACTGTAATACGAGATAAATCGACCAATAGGAGAGGTCGATTTTTATATAGTGCACTATTTGTGTAAAGGATCTTAAAATGCGACTCATTGTCTCAACATGGATTGCACTTACTACTAACTTGTAACCATATATTTAGTCTTAAATATATGCTAGTAACTACTCCGCCATTTTTTTTGGGATGGCATCTTCAGCGACCAAATTCATAATATCAATTAATTTGTTGTAATTTATGTTATCATCATTAGCCAAAACTAACTGTGTGAGAACTTTATCATAATACTTTTCCTTATTTGCTTTCTTGAAATTTTTTAAAAGATAGGTATTAATCACTGATTCTTTTATATCAAGACCATTACAGTTATAAGTCAAAAATGTAGGAAAATGGTCGCTGTTACCGCAATCCTTTATCGTGGTCCAATTGGAACACAATGCTGTCTCATTCCCAACTAAGGTAATATCTACTTCACTAACGTTATTATTTCATAGATTATTTAATAGGATGGCCGAACCATCATCCATAACCACAAGGTCATTTTTTAAAAGGAAATCGCTTATAATTCTTCCACTTCTGTTTATAGGCGACTTATCCCATAAAAGGTGGTGACAGTTAAAATCCCCCATAATAATTATTTTTCCGTCATTAATATTTTCTACAAGCGCTTCTAACAAAGATTGATCAACCACTAAGTTAGTATTAATATAAATATTAATAAGACTTACCATACCTATTTTTGAATGAGCTTACCTAAATCATTTTCCTCATAATTCATGTCAGCTTAAAGGGGAGACGAAAAAAAAAGTGAAGTAAGTTACTAATCTTAACTTTAAAAATTATCTAAGGTCTAAGGTACTTGGTTAGGAACGGGTCGGCTGAAGTCTCTGCACACATTTATGTCATCCGCAAGTTGGTTTTCGCTTTAACTTATTTTTTATTAATTTTGCGTTCCGCTAATTCATGCATGAACAGACTAATTGAATAAGCGGGAATAAATATTTATTTATAGTGCAGACATACGATCTAATAACTTTAACTATTACTACAACGCTAATTTTAGGTTTATTTCATTGGAGAGATGTTAACGCATCATACATTAAAAAGCTTAAGTACTTTTCCTAAGATCTACATAAACTGCTACTCCGAGTCAAATGTATCTAATACTGATGACTTGGGAAACCATACTCCGTTACTAGAAATATTACTAAATGATGGTGATTCAAATAATATCGCTAATGATATTATTACTGTGCCACCACAATGCATTACTAAATTTGAGATTTTTTATGAAAATATTTTTACTAGGGATACCGATGCTCACAATTTTTCAAAAATTATTTTGCCACTAAATGAAGAGAAACGTGCCGAATCAACTTTTAAAGGTATGAGCCCGAGTAGAAATTAATTTTGTGAAGATGTAGAAGAATATATTGTGATGTCTTCCTCTTCAGAACCGAGTACAATACCTTCATCTCCAAATAATTATGTTGTTACACCAGATAACAATCTTGCTGAAGGTAATGCTACGATGTGACAAGACCTCCCAATTGATACTATTCCATTTGACATTCCTGTGGATTCTGTAGCATCAAATTTGGCAGAAGAACATCAGTTATTCCTTGCTCTTTATCTACAATAATACATAAGAGAATATCAATATACTTGATAACAAGCCAGCTGGGCCTAGTAATGACATTTTGCTTGATATTACGATTGATACAACATTCAATTACTAACAATAATTAAAAGGAAGGGAAGACCTAATATGGGAGTAATAAAACAGTTGCGGATTTACCAAAAAAGAAAAAAAAATATTGCAAATTTTTATAAGAAGAGCATTATTGAAAAACAAAAAATTATACTCAAAGGAATTTTCAATAAGAATAATAATTTTAAAATTAGCTATTGCATGACAGACACATATAGTTACAGTGAAAGAAATAAACATATAGTTCCGGTTTTCCGTGGGTTCTGAACGAAATCACAACTTTTACTATTTTACAATAATACTCTTTATTTTTAATCACTGTATACAATTAAACACATTAAACTACGCTTATAACTTTACGACTAATAGCTCTTCACAATTCAACACTCAAGGCTTAACTAACTCAACACGCTTTAGGTTGTTACTTATATATAATCTCAAATCTATCACGAATACTCGGGAAGAAGCGAGGCCACTCTATATGATTCTCAATAACGGCATCGAGATAACTCCAGCGTTCCTGAATCTTCACGGCGGGCGCGGCGATGACCCATACATAGACGGCAAGGCGCCTAGTTCTATAGGATAGCACAAAAACATTCGGACGGTTGTCTCCCTTTTAAGCCTGATCGTCCCGATCAGCTACTTCATGTCCGTGATATGCTTTCAGCCAGTCGAGGTGGACAACTTTCAGTTTGCTTCTGGGGCTACCTTGAATTCTATAAATTACGTCATTAATTCTTTCAAAGGCTGTGTAGGGCCCTTCCCATACTGGCGTTAGCTTGGGGTACCTGTCCTTCAGGCTGTTTCATATCCAAAAGCCATTTAAGTACTGCATGATCAGTCCTTATCACAAATTCTTGCCCATACAAATATTGATGGAAATGCTCAACTGACCGTACTATTGCCAAAAGCTCTTTTCGGGTTACACAGTAGTTACGTTCAGGTTTCGAAAGTATTCGACTGTAGTATTCGATAACTCGTTCTTCTCCTGCTTGTACTTGCGATAAAACAACACCGATGCCGGTGTTGCTTGCGTCTGTGTCCAATACAAATGTATCCTTTTGTTCCGGATATACCAATATTTGACTAGAACATAGAGCCGCTTTTAATTTCCTGAACGCAGAATCACAGTTATGATCCAAGTTATAATTTGCTCGTTCTTCAATGAGCTTATGTAGAGGTGCAGCTATATTTTCAAATCCTTCAACAAATCTTCTATAATAAGTACATAGTCAAAGGAAGCTCCGCAGTTCATGTTTGTCGCGAGGATGAGGCCAGTCCTTGATTGTAGTAATCTTTTCTTGGTCGGGTTGGATTCCCTCTGATGACACGATATGCCCGAGAAATTCAACTTTTTGTTGGATTCAGTAAGAGCCGAGCATTCTTGATTCTAGTAAAAACCATGCAGATTTTGTAGGTGCTCATCGAAAGTTTTTCCCATTACCATTATATCATCAAGATAGACCAGGCATGTCTTCCAAGTGACGCTTCATATAACAACTTCCATAAGATGCTCAAAAGTAACGGGTGCATTGCATAATCCGGAAGGTACAACTTTAAACTGATATAAACCACTTCCGATAGAAAAGGCAGTCTTTTCCTTATCTTGTTCGTCGATGCCTACTTGCCAGTAGCCGGTCTTTACATCGAGTGTTGAGAACCAATGAGAACCTGCTAGTATCGTCAACGTGTCATCAATTCTGGGAAGTGGATAGCTGTCTGTCTTGGTGACGTCATTGATCTTTCTATAGTCCACGCAGAATCTGATGGTCCAATCCTTCTTGGTGACTAAGACAACAGGATACGACCATGGGCTTGATGATTCTTCAATAATTCCATCGTCAAGCATTATGTTGACTAATGTGGTAACCTCTTGCTGCTTCGTCACTGGTAGCCTCCGATGATGCTGCTGTATGGGGTGAGCACTTCCAGTGTCGATTTTCTGTTTTATGATGTTCGTTCTTCCAATATTGCCATTTTTCCTTTCAAAGGCTGTGCTCTGCTCTTTGATAAATTGTGTAGCTCTCTACAGTTCTTCGGAAGACAGATGATGCCACGACTTCTGGAAATGTTCTAGGACTTCCTTAGGTGATTTTGAGGGTGTTACTTCTGACTGCGTTTCGCAAATGATTACCCACTGCACCGGCTCGCAAGTGGCTATCACATATCCTTTATTGATTTTGATGGAATTAGATGAAATATTTGCTATCCTTATCAATATTTCGCTGCCGGTTTTGACTAGTGCTTTGCCTATGAGGTGTTGGGCAAGGCAAATCGTGGTGTTAGGTAAGTCTGATGCAGCCTCCAAAATCCTTCTCCAATTTCCCAAAAATTATCTGCTCGGTATTTCCGCTTACTCTTACAGTACATGACGCCACTACTTTGGTCGGTGTGCCATCGTCTGTTTTGGCAAGAATGACCTCTTCGGTGCCAAACTTCAGAAGATTAAGCTTGCCGACAAAAGAGAATCCATGTTGGCCAATGAAATCCATTCCCAAAATAAATTCGTCTTCTATGTCAGCTGAGGTGTAATTTAATTCGTCCCAGTTGAAGTTCAATATTCATTTCTCCTAGTATTTCAGCAGTCTCACCGGTAAACGTACGCAAAACATTCTTCGATATGGGTCGGACTTCTACTCCATTTACTCTGTTGGACTTTACCAAAGATACCGCCGCACCAGTATCAACAGTAATTGTAAGGGCTTTTCCGTTGATCTTTCCTTTAATAGTTAGACTGTCGTCGTTTTTTCCTACACTTTTTATGGAGACGACCCTTATCTTCTTTAGCCAACACCCGCCCCGCAATGTTGACTAATTGAAGTTTTCCTGATTTTACTTTGAGGCCCTAGCATCTCTGGATGTAGATCTAGATCGTATTTGTAATCGGCAGTCTCTTTGGAAATGCCCAGTCCTGCCACATCTATAGCACTGATTTGAGGTTTTTCAGTTACGTGCCCTATCTTCCATTGGTTCGCGAATTCTCCCAGTGGCCTGAAGAACTTCCGTTAATTTCTTCAAAATTTCGCCCATCTCAGTTAATTCACAGCTGTTTGCCGGCTTTTCTTCCTGGAAGGATACGGCCCTGATTTTTGGTTTAGAGATGTTACAGGCCGCCTCGATTTCTAGCACTCTACCCAAAGATTCACTGCTGTTATCAAATTTGGCTAGACGTAGCATCTTCTGAGTTTTTGGATCTCTGATACCAACCACGAAATATTGGGCAGCAAGTTCCTTTTGAAATTCTTCTGTTGCTCCCGGGTAGGCCAATTGAATGAGACGTCTAACGCCTGCCACAAACTCTTGCAGGTTTTCATCAGGCTTCTGATGTCTGGACTTTACTTGTGCCTGATAGAACTGTTGGTCGCCAAATCATCTCTCCAGGGCAGCTACATGTATGTCATATTTCCTCTGTTGGCTGATGGCAATGGTGTCTGTAGTAGGTCCAAGGCAGATCCACGAAGCGCTACCACTAGTGAAGTAGCCATTTCTTCGTTATTCCAACCGTTGGCAACAGCAGCGGCTTCAAATTGTCTTCTGTACATTGTCCAGGATGTTTGACAGTCGTACGTTGGAGGTCTGATTTGTTGTCATGTGGCGAATACCCTTCCGAAGAGTCATTGATTTTTAGTCTTGTAACTTCTGCTTGAAGATTCCTCACTTCTTTCTGTACGTTTCCTGCTTCTTTTTGTACATTTCCTACTTCTGCTTGTACATTTCCAACTTCTTTTTGTATATTGTCTACTTCTTTTTCACATTTCTCATTTTGACCGTCTAATATTTTCTGTAGTGTTCCTTGCTCGCCTACAAATGCATCCAGCATCCATTTCTGAAGCTGGCCCGGTTCTGCTTACCTTCTACGCTCATCCTCTTCCCGTTCCGCTTGTATTTTATCTTCTTGATCTTGAAAATTTTTCTGAGGCCGGTCCTATTCTGCTTGCCTTTTATCTTCCTGGTCTTGTAAAATTTTCTGAATCCGGTCGTCCTGTTCCGTTTGCCTTTTTTCTTCTTGGTCTTGTAAAATTCTCTGAAGCCGGTCCTGTTCTGCTTGCCTTTTACGTTCATCCTCTTCTCGATCTGCTTGTTTTTTATCTTCTTGATCCTGAAAAATTTTCTGAAGCCTGTCCTGTTCTGCTTGCCTTTTACGTTCATCCTCTTCCCGGTCCGCTCGCCTCTTACCATTTAGATTTTCCATAAAATCGGCCAACATTTTATTTATTTGCTTCATTTCTGCCTTTTGTTGCCTCGTATTGACCATAGCATGTTATGAAATTTCCACAGAATCCACCAATAAAAACTGTCTCGTTGACGTACTTGTACCCTCTTCTTTCCTCGAAAAATACTTCACAAGTCCGGTCCTTTCACAATCCAACTTCTGACACCAAGTGTTACGTTTTTCCTTGGGTTCTGAACAAAATCACAACTTTTACTATTTTACAATAATACTCTTTATTCTTAATCACTGTATACAATTAAACACACTAAACTACTCTTATACTTTTATAACTAATAGCTCTTTACAATTCAACACTCAAGGCTCAACTAACTCAACACGCTTTAGGTCTGTTACTTATATAAAATCTCAAATCTATCACGAATAGTCGGGAAGAAGCGAGGCCACTCTATATGATTCTCGTCCAGATCAATGAGATAGTTCCAGCGTTTCTGAATCTTTGCGGCCGGTGCGGCGCGGCGATGACTCATACATAGACGCGGCAAGGCGGCTAGTTCTATAGGGTAGCACAAAAACATTCGGATGGTTGCTAGCCGTAACAATATATATTTGCTTACAATCACATGCATTTGAAGAAGACATTTCTCTTGAACTTGTAGAACAAATTTTCAAAAATGATGCTCTTTAGTTTTTAAAGGAATTAATTAAAATTGAAATTAATAGTAATATCTGTAAATTAACTGTTGCTTCTGACACAAACTGCATTCGCTGTGATTCATATTTAAATTGGGTGCCTTAAAATTGTTCTAGGCTTAAAAAAGTTATTGACCAAAAGTAATTGATTTTGCCCTAATTGCAAATATTAAATGATGATTCATCGTTTTCTTGACTTGCTCCTATATGTTCCTTTTATTTTTCTTTAATAATGTTATTAATTACTACCTACCTAATGTTTGGTAGTTAGATTCATAGGTTTCCTTGACCTTTATCTATATAATGTATTTGCCAAAAGATACATACTGACATGCTATTAGATAATAAAGTATACATTAATTAATTTAGTTAGATCCAAAGTTTATGTCTTTGGCTAGATCTCAGCAGTTCTCTTTTTATATAATTTTTCATTTGTACTAATAAATATGTTTGAGTTTGTTTTTGTACCTGTATTTCAATTATAGCTTAGGTATACTTAATTTTGGCTTTGCCATTTGACCATCTTTAATTGCGGTAAATAATGTATAATAATATACAGTGTCCATGGATTGAGTTCGGAAAGTTTTTATACTGACTTCTTGAATGCACGTCATAATATGACCACACGCATTGTGTCTATATACGAAAGTATATCCATACACCTACCGCCAAAATGATCACGTAGTGTAGCCAATGCCTGACTATTATTGTCTGTGTGTAGGTATATCTACTTTTATATGGCAAACCGAGTGGTAGAATAGCTTTTTCGATTGTATTTTTAGCTAAAGTTACTATGCCGTGAGTAAGAATAGGAAAAATATAAACGTTTCACAAGGTGTGTAACTCTAACGTATTAAGTTTTTCTTCATTTTCAGCTTTATACCGTCGAAAAGAACTTGTTTCTACGTACATATGAAAGCTGAAAGCCAAAACATTGGTAGATAACTTGAAGTCTAAAAGCAACATATGCTACCTGACTAAATAATATTTATCTCCTAGCCTGGTGGCTTAGTAAAAGCGCCGGGAAAGAAACTGAAAGCTGGTTTATATGACAGAGTTCAGTTCAGTGTTACTTTATCATGCTTAGGGTCACGTGGAATGTTTTGTATGCATTGGTAATAATAACTTTAGTGACACATGTTCGACCGGAAAAGTTAAAACGGAGTGAGACGATCGCCAGTCTGTATGAGAAAGGGACAGAAGCTTACTTAGAAGAAAGATTCCCAGAATGCGTTGAAAAATTAGAACAAGCCCTAACAAAATATCGGTCTCATAGAAGAAATACTCAAAACTGCCGTTTAAAATGTAGACATGAAAGTGAAGCATCCGAACCACTGTTTCCAGTGGATGTGGAGGACTTGAGATTTCACGAGAAAAATATTAGAAACACCTTATGCATTATTAATTGTAAAGTCAATAGCAATGGCAATAATGACAACGTCGGTGTGGACCTCCAAAACATTTTTGAAGAAAAAAAGCCGTATGAGTA
>JAEQML010075242.1:0-13923 GCA_016904865.1 Pissodes strobi
CAACATCTTCGCACACACACCGCTCGTCGAGCAATATAGGATGTGCTACTGCCATAAAAAAATCATTCACATAAATAAAAAGAGAGTAGAGATACTTATAGCACAGCTTATTCACTACCAGCTAGTGAACTCTATCGAAATCGGAAAGGTGGTGTGTCGGGCACTGTGCTCTGAGCGGTTCAGTTCCACAAATGAATTTAAAATGAATTTTCGCTTCAAAATACATGACAAATTCGTCCGAAGCCTCGGCTATCGCCCTGAGAGGTTCGGAAATTTCGGATTTTTGTACAATTATTGTGCGTTTTAAAATCATTTTTAAACGGATTTTGACGATAAAATAGTTATTTATGCAACAAGTGTGTAAAATGAATCTATTTTTATGAATGGGAATATTGATAAAAAAAATTAATTGAAATCGAATAAAAAAGGGTACTTTACACATGAGTAGCATACAAAATTTTTTCTACTACCGAAAAATATATGAAAAAACAAAAATATTATTAAATTACTTTACGCACTAGTGCGTAAAATAACTACGCACTGCACATTAAAAAAGCCTATTTTACGAATCTTAGAGAGTGCGTAAAGTGAGTACTTTACGCACGGTAGTATAAAAAGCATATTTTAAATTAAACGAACTGTCAAAAGTTTTATTCAGATGCCCAGGTGTTTAAAACAATATTAAGTCATGACCCTCTTCTAAAATTTGCAAAACTTGGTTATTGACTTTCCCAAATCAAAGGATGCCGCCGCAAGATGACTAGCTGGTAGTAAATAAGCTGCGCTTATACCGCACCATTTTTCTAATGAATTTTGCTAACGAAACTACAGTAAACGTCTGGCAACAGTGTGCCTTCTTAAATATCTTTGTTTTGGCTATTGTGACCACATACCTGTGGTATGTGATTGTGACAGTTGACAGTAAAAAGGAGGATGGATATTTACCAAATATATTATAAGAATATATAGCGAGTATCTCATAAGGCAATGAGAGGATTTTTAAGCCGAAAGAGAGAGACGGAAATATCCAGTCCCCCATAAGTCTATTGCAACTCATTTTCGAGCGCTCTGCGCAATCTCGTTATAGAGTTTTGCTATTGGTTGAATTGAAACGGATCGGGGTGCTTCCCCATACAGCACACCAAATCAAGATTACAATGTGTTCGCATTGTGACGATGTATCTAGATGCAGACACAGGGTTGCACAATTCTACGATGTAAATGTGCTACGTTTACACATTTCAGGTACACACGTATGCACAAAGGTTAAACGTCCGCCTCACAATGTAGCCACAGTATACCATTTACATATACACAACTTAAGTGATCCACAGTGTGTTATCGGCTGCACAGTGATTGTGTATTATGCTTAAACTCTGCTTACACATGGCATTTGTCCTTCGCAATTTGAACGTAAATATACTATTCCGTGTATATGTAGCTCTGTCGCCCCATGTATACGTCAAAGAAACCAATTTTTCATGAGCTACTTCAGGAAAATAAAAGTTTTGCCGCCTGACCTTTATTCGTTCTCAAAACAGGTATTTTAAAAAAATAATTAATATGGTTTTTTGAGAACGAAAGAGCGGGCAGCGAAACTTTTATTTTCCTGAAGTATCTGTCTGAAGAAAAGTTACTTTAAAATTGTTCTTTTTTTTTCTTTTCACATAATATACCAAGAGCGGCTAAATTATAGAACAAATTCATTTAAAAATCAGGTATTGATTTTTTAGAAAAATGCTCGATCACGTCAATTATAATTTCTGTTCCGTTTTTTTTACATCAAAAAGAAAATATACAGGGTGTTTCAAAAAAGTAGATTTGATGTCAAATTTTTTTTTTAAATGAAACACTTTTTTTTTAAATCCAATTTTGAATTCTGCGTCAAATTCTATGTATAATTCACGTAGCATACTGTAGCACTTTCCTGTATTACTTTTTAATAGCCTATCGATTGATGGCAACTTCAATATCTTTAAAACAGTTAGATATGGAGTATAGGTTCATGCTATATGAATTATTTGACGAATTTGACAATTCAAAATTGGAATTTAAGCAATAGTGTTCCATTTAAAAATAAATTAAGTTTGATATCAAATCTGCTTTTTGACACAACCTGCATAATTTCTTTTTAGAGCAAAAAAGCAGAACAAAAAATTATAATGGACGTGTTGGAGCATTTTTCTAAAAATCAATACCTGATTTTGAAACGAATGTGTTCCATATTTTAGCCGCTCAGAAAGTTGGTGCAACAGAAAGCAGAAGTAGGAAAACACTAGAAAATGACAGAACTTTTACAAGAGTATTAAAATGTATTGAAAATATTCAAATAACATAGTAAAAACGCAAATATATCTTATCCTATACATTGCCAGCCTTTGTTGCAGCTCAGCAGCTCTCTTTTCAGCCATTCTTCGTTTTTTGAAACAAAAAAATCCTCCAGTCGGTTGGTTGCTTGTCGTAACCATTCGCAGACCGCCACGTAGTTTTGGAGCTGAAATTTGGAAAATTGGGTATTGGACAAGATTCTTTCATAAAGTCACTGCAATAATACAAAAAAGTACCTATAAGCTGAGCACAAAAGACCAATTGTTATGATTGTAACTGTAAATACTCTGAAGGATGTTCACTTTCTAATTTAATAAAAGTAAATAGGCAGAACATTATACGCCGTGATACCCAATGACCTTTGATTGTGCATTTCCTATATACAGCATCCATATCCAGTGTGGCCTTTGAGCTATATATGAACGAGCCGGTGCCGGTGCATCGCAAATGTAAGCATCCATTACGATTTTATATGTAATTCCTGAATCTATAATTCCATTATTTACGAGTTCCACGTTTTCCTTTACAAAATTAGACAAAAATAAACAACAAGACTCTGGTTTTCTATTTCCGTGATATATTTTTAACACTTTATTGATTTAAAGTGTTCCAAAAATAGTAAAATTGGGCAGTTACGGTTTGATATAAAAAAAGAACCTTAAATTGGCATGGTGTTGAAAATTTTTGTATCAAAAATCAGTGTAGCGATAATTGTTACTGGATTTCCATGACCGCCTAGGTATTCTATAATAAGAAAGTGCATACCCCCCCAGAACTTAACAAATGGTAAAATGGCTACTACCTGCTACCACATGAGATACAAATGGCCAGCATGCTAACCCTCTGCACTGGCGTTGCTCCATCTCCCTCGAATGTAGAAACGACAACACACAACTGCAGAGTGTATGTTATTACACTGTACTATTACTTTTACGTGGTGTATACACAAAATTTTACTTAAAGTCATAATCACCACACTAATGATCTAAACTTTGTCAGCATCCTGTACGAAAGTTAAATTTCAAAATTCTAACGACCCAATTAACTTTACGTTATTATAGGCACATAAAAATGTTAGGTAGAAATCCAACAAATTACATTAAACCATTGTAAGCATCATGTAGGGACCTATACGGACGTTAAATTTCAACAACATTCCAATGATCCATCTGTACTTTGTATAAATATGTTAAGAATCCTAGGGTTAGTTTGGGTTATAAATATTAATTAAACATTGTAGCTCCAATATTAATGGTACCTAGGAGTAATAAAGTATTTATCAATTTTTACTATACCTTACAACCCGTTTCAAAGTGCACAGAGACACACACACTTCCGCGTCTTCCCAAATGATAAAAAAAAAATGGCTGCTATATGATATGGATGTACTACCACTACCCCACTTTTAGGAAAGAGGATACACATGAGATACACATGCCCGGTAGCGATTTTACTAAATATACATAACGTCAGCACAAGACCCGCCTACCGTAATACGTCAGCTTTAAAAATCTCCGATATACTCGGCGCCAGCACATGGCACTAAATATACTGCGCTCCAGCACAGGGCTTGGTGGAAGCAGATGCATAGAAGTTTGGCTCAAGTGAGAATGCGTATTTTTGTGTGTTTATTTTTTTTTGTGTTAGTTAGTTTTTTGACATACATTGGGTTAGCTTGGGTTAGTTTTTGTTGGTTGCGTCCCGCAGCCAGCGAAGCGAGTGGAGAGCATTACATGAAGAGAAAATGTAAAAAAATTTTGCATTTCGAAAATAGGTGAAAGACTATAATATACCTGACGTATTAGGATGGACGTGTCTTGTGCTAGCGTGAAGTTAATTTTGTAAAATCGCGTATACGTCAGGTATATTATAGTATTTTTCACCTATTTGGAAATGCAAAGAATTTTTACATTTTTACTTCATGCAATGCTCTCCACTGGCTTCGCTGGTTGCGGGACGCAACCAACAAAAACTAATCCAAGCTAACCCAATGCATGTCAAAAAACAAATTAACCCAAAAGAAAATAAATACCAAAAACTTTCAAGGGACGCGCGTCGAAACCATTGCCTCGCATTCTCAGTTGAGTCAAACTTCTACACATCTGCTTTCTGCTACCCAAGATGACACCAAGCCTTGTGCTGGAGCGCAGTATATTTAGTGCCATGTGCTGGCGCCGAGTATATCGGAGATTTTTTAAGCTGACGTATTACGGTGGGCGTGTCTTGTGCTGGCGTTAAGTATGTTTAGTAAAATCGCTGCCCGGTATGCTCACGCTGAAGCTTGCGCGTGCACTGTGCCGTGCTTCTTGAATGGTAGAATGTAGGTACGACAAGACACAACTAAAGAGTGTATATATAATTCTATGTATCATGTGTGTATATCGCACTTTTACGTGGTGTATACAGTAGGTACAAATATTGCATAAAGCATCACACATACATATGACTTAAACCTTGTAGGCGTCATGTACGGACGTCAAATTTCAACATTCTAATGATCCTTCTTTACGTTATATAAAAATGTTTAGAATCCTAACTGCATACGGTATACTATTATTAAACATTATATCACATAATTCTATCAATATAAACATAGGTGTATCTCATATGTGTACGTCAGTACTAGATCAACAATTAGTTTCATCATAACATATTTTGTTTCTCACGTGTATATCTTGTAGAGACGTAATTTGAATTGGTCGTGCTGTATGGGTCAATGGCAGCGACCAATGAATCCGAACTTGGTGCTTCTGCGCATTTCGGCACTTCATGAGGCGAGATAGACTTATGTGGAGTTTATATACATCTATCTCACAGTTTTGGCTTAGGTATTGGCCGGAACACGCTATATAGTCTTATAATATATTTGATATTTACAAGTAAAATTTAATTTTGTCTAATGGGGCTATGCGTCGCTTTAAATTAGGACCGGAACAAAACGTAGGTCTCTCGTTCGACGCAAATGTATCCTAGTTAATATTTTCACCCGACAATTGATGTTGAGATGTGTTTTGTCTATATTTCTAGTGCTTTTGTGAAGTGGTGCTGAAAATTTGTGTCAAAACTCGAACTTTGAGGGCATTTTTTCAGTTCAAATGTAGCGGATCTTCCGACTTTTTTGGCTTAAACTACTCTATAGGACACCCCCTTTCTAGTGAAAAAAGAAAATTTGCAAAATTGACAAAACCTATATATTACCAGACCGTACAAACCAAATAATATAAATAACCACACAGTCCGGCATCGGTAATTTCCACGCCAATGGCTAAAGCAAGTCGCTGCCGAAATTTTAAAATATGTAAAAAAAAACAGGTGTTGGTCTAGGGTCAAAGTGTATTTAATATATCCTGCGACCAATCACCAATCTGCCTCCCGCTAAAAACCAAGTAAACGTCGCACTGTTGCCTATTGTCGCGTATTTTAAATAGCTTGAAGGCGAATAAAATATAAATATTACAAATATTATAGTATTCCGTATTCCGTATTTCCCTGTGTAAATAAAATAGTAAATAATAGAAGACAGTAGTATTAAGGAAAATAACAAAATTAAGTATTCAAGTAGGAAATTTAAATATGTAAATTCACTATAGGAAACTAGACAGAAAATAAATTAGGATTATTGGGAAAAAAATGTGGCAGCATCTAAATATGCGAAGACATTTTTTGCCCGCATTCTTTTCGTCCGGGTTCTTTCATTTGGCAAACAGTACAGTACCTTGCACGCTTATTTGGCCACCCTGTACATGCAAGTCACATGCCCGTACGGTTGGAATGTGTTGCCATGTTGCTAAGTGTTCTATGGTTGTTGGGGTATGGACGGCATCAGCCAAATATTCACTGCCCTGAGAATAAAATACTAAAATATATAAGAGACCCTGGAGATCGAGATCAGCTTCCAATGATAGTTAATAAGATTTTGAATAAACGCAGATAAGTGTCCAAAATGTTTTATTAAACTTTATATATAGGTATACCGGTAAACAAAGTTGTTAATTTGTTTATTATTTTCGAAATCTTTTCCAAGTACAGTAATGGTATTCCTCTTTAGCTTTACTTAAAATTATTTTAAAAACACATAATTCCTGAAGAATACCTGCATAAAGGCCGATTCATAAACTTGACGTTCCGACTGCCGGTGCCGTTTGCGGTGACCGTTCTAAATTAAAAACATTGAAATGCATAAGACCATTCATATTTGCCGTTATCTCTACCGGCCGCCGGTGGACCTGCCGGTGGTGCCGTTGAACATAAACCAATTTTATCTTTTTCCGACCGACGGTCGTAGCAACGGTCGTAGAATGTTTTAAGGGCCAATCAAATGCGTTTTAATCTGTCACGTGATATTAAGGACCTGCGTCTTGGTCTCGTTTTGTTGTGTTTGTTTTGACACATTTTAATGGCTGCATACCAACAGAAAATCAGCCTTAATGCACCTAATAAATACTTCTGGCCATCATAGTTGTCCATTCTAATACAATTTAAGGTTATTAATAACAACAATTAGGCTAAATTTATAGGTTAAATTTGTTTATGTTTTTGACGGACGACGCACGACACAACGGCAAGTTTATGAAAGGTAATTTTTGTGGCTACGACCGGCAGTCGGTAAACGTCAATCCCGTCGGCAAACGGAATACTCACCGTCAAGTTTATGAATCCCCCTTAATCATTCATCACAAAATCTTTGGTAGGTCCTGTACCCGTCTAAAAAATAGGATACATTCATTAATTACTAAATAATTAAAGATGTATTATTACAATACTATTTATTGCAAACATACCAAAAAAGTTGAATTTTAAGAACTGTTAATTTGATAGTTTCCAATATCTAGGTACACCCTGTGTAAATAATTAGATTACTAGTTTATTTAGTTTGCCTGTCCCTAAAATATCTGCATTTCATAAGGAATTAACAACAAATGCTGTGTATATTAAAATATAAATACCCATTATTATTCAATAATTCAATGTTAAATTGGGATTTTTAGGACCCTGTATCTAGAAAACCAGTCATACGATTTCATCGGGCCCATGGGGAATTTTCATCAGAATGATGAGAACTTATATACCTATATCAAAAAATTACGAAAATAAACCGAGAGACATTTTTCATATAAAAGTGTGCCTGGTCCTTTGTCAATATCGTGAGTTGTCTCCGCCAGGCAGCTTGAAAAATTAAGTCGGTCTACAGACCGACTAATTAATATTTTTTGACTGTTGTCGCTTTTTTCCCGCGCACTAGTGAAGATTGGGATAAACTTTCAAAAATTTAAATTTTGTCTTTTTCTCCCACTTAAATTGTATGGGATAACCCACCCCACCTTTTGTGACAACAAACTGCGTAGCAAGAGCAAATTGCCACAATTGTCATTGATTTTTGAAAAATGAAAAAATCGTGAACCGAGTGAATATACGGCCCTACAAATCTTATATTAGCATTCCTAAGATATAAAACATGCTAATGGCATATGAAATGCGTATAAATAGCTTTAGAATTAACGTATTATATGGAACGTTGAAAAATCAAGATGGTATCGGTTTTGCGGACTAGTCCTCCATGAAGATATATAATAAGTTAAAATTAGAAAACGATTCAAAGCGCATCCACATTAAATATTTATTCGCAAAAGCTGATTTTAATAAATCAATCTGTTTAATATACCTAATAAAATATTACTTTTGGTCCTCTATACCCTGCTTAGATTCCATCAATTTTGTATAAGGATCAAAAGCGTTACCTAATTTTCCGGAAGTTCATCAATAATTTGGTTCATTGTATCAATGAATGGAACTTCAGGAAAGTTAAAATTTTAAAAGCTTAAATGTTACAGAGTAAATTAAAGTTTCTTCCTAATCCTCTTATCTCTAATATTATTTCCAACTTTTTAGGCTAATTGACATAAATATAATTAAAAATCCTCCAATTTCTCTTTCGAGACACTTTCTTCCTTTTTGAATGATGATTTGATTTTGAGTTAATACTATCTAAGCTAAGTTCCACTTATATTCATGATAGGATCTATAGGGTGTTGTCACGTAATATGTATATATTTCAGGATGTTTTTTTTTCTGCTTATGTTATAAGTTACAAACTGCTGTGTTTATTAATTATGCTGACAATATAAATGAATATGTAAACAATGGTTCGAATTTCTTGGTACAGGGCATTAAAGTTTTTAAGAAATATGCTTTTTTTTATAATATGCTTGGATTTCGAGACAAAAGAAAAATTGAATTATAATTTTTCGACTTTTTTTAAAGAACGCTTACGTTTTACTCCTTTACATAAATCTATTTTGGTATTATTGTATACGGTGATATTACTTTAAGCAGATGTGTGGATCTACGAATAAATACGTACGGTTGATGATACTGAGCTTGATATTATAAACAAAAGAAGCAAAATTGTTTCGTCACTTTGAAGCCTTTTCAACAAGCTTCTTAGAGCATAAATTTACCGGGACCTGGGATTTTTTGACTTTGGGTCGGAGTTATAGAATGAATTTAAATTCGATTTTCAATCTTGTCAGTTTGGGCTAACTGAAACCAAATTCTTCTAATCTTTAATTTAAACCGTTTTGTACCAAGTTTCAATGCAATTCAAACGTTACTGTCATTTTACAAACATTTCACATTTTCATACTTTGTAATTTCTTCTTCTTATTATTATTATCATTGCATTTTTAATAGGGAATTATTTTTTCCGATTTACACACTTATTAAAAACCTAGACTGAGCTAAAATTCTATGCTCTATGGTTTACAGTTTCCTCTATACACAATACTGTTTCGTAATGAAATATAACAAGTAAATAGAGATTCCGAACCAAGTGATGTGACAATGAATGAATAGGAATTAAATTGCATAAAATACATGGATTGCATGTCATATCATCATTTTCAGTTTAAAAAAAACGGCTGCAATATACAATGTCTCAAGTTAAATCATCTTAAACGATACCCTCTCCCCGTTAGCTTAAACTTAGAATATTATAGTTAACTAAAATGTCTAACACGGGCGAAAAGTATCAATATTAGTTTCAATTCTGCCATTGGTTTACACCTTGAATATAATAGTACTGTCACGGGTCACGCAATGCTTTTTATTTCATACTGTCCGCTAAATGACAATTTCCTGGACATATTTGAGGCATGTAAATCGAACATTACAGTATCTGATACCGTAATGTGTTATTACAGTATCTGATACCGTAATATCCCATGAAGCCACGCCTTGATTAGCGCGCAGGAGAGTAGCTCAGCTCCGGAATCGCTCTTTGTCGGGTGAGAAGAGATGATAAAGAAAGCACTTCGGGTAAACAGTAACAATATATATTGGTCAAACTTAACGAGAAAAGTTTAACAATGTTTATCGGTCAGAAATGTCGATAAGACTATATTATACCCAAGTACTAAGATGTGAATGCTTTCTCGATTGAGGTATATTTATGAATCGTTTATGGTCACTGTTTCATAAATATAGTTTTTTAAGAGTTTGTGTTGTGTTTCATTTATAGTTAGTTTCGGTTGAAATGACTTAAATTTCCACTAGTGTTTGCACTTGAACGTCACTGATTTTTAATTTGAAAATTATATTATAATAAATCTCCTATTTGACGTGTAATACTGAGAGTAGGCAACCCCCGAGTCCGCGAGAAATGTGCTCGAGCAAGCCGACTCAGGTAAGGAAATTGAGTCCGCCGGCAATGTGCTCGAGCAAGACGACCCATATTTAGATGAGACACAATGTCTGCCGAACTGAAAGTTTGGTGGTGTATTTATAACATAAAATCTGCTGAGCGCTGCATGCTTAAGGTTGAAAGTCGCTCGCGTTGCTTATAGTTTGCCTTTAATATTTATATTATGATTTCCAAGTTCATGTTCAAACTTAGGGCAGGGTGATATTTAATTAGTAGGTTATGAATTTTAGTAGTTCACGTGTTCCCCGCCCTCTAAGCATTGGCCCACTACGTTAACACCACCTCTATTGCTTTAAAGTGAACGACATCAATCCGAGAAAACCTTTCGCATATTACATCATCACATTACAGCTATACCAACTACGGAAAAAAATATTTTGTTTCCAGGTCAATGTCCCTTGCTAACCAACATCCTCTCCTAAATTTTTTCTGTCCACTTAAGCATTTTGAAATGCAATTGTTTCATTGTGTACTATAATATTCTTTGTTTCGGGTGAACCTTGCTGGATTGTAGAGACTCTGATTGTAGTATGCCTTACTTTGTCTCATTCTGTGAATAGCTTGATTTGTGGAATTTTTTTTTATATGAATAGTTTGTAAGTTCTTTGAAATGTTATTGTTACCTCTTTACTTTCTATTTTCTGTTCATCTGTTAGTGCATGTGAGGATGTTGCCCCATTTATAGCATACACATGTTAGATTTAGGCTTGTTTATAATTTTGTCTTAATGTTAAAAAATGGCAATGCCGTCAATAAATAAATAAATAAATATACAATAGAAAATATCATCAGATCCTTTGTTATTTCCTTCCTAACTTCCTAGCCTCCACTGCAGTCTATTTCTTAGCATTTTTGACATTCTCTTAAATTATTTGACGGTTTGCTCATGAGAGTCTGCTGGAGAAACTGTATGAACCTATACTGATGCTGGTGTATACACGTATCAAAAAAAAAGTTATTTTTATATGTTGTCTTAATACTATTACAACTCTAATGCTACATTTTCAAAATACAAAGAACAAATAGTATGTAGAACTATATTCACAAGATGGTCCTGTCTCCTATTATTTTACTTATCAATACTGAAATGTTACTCATTCTATTTCTACGACTATATTTCGCAATGTTTATTTATACCGTTGATTGGCTAATAGAAGCCTATTAGTCAATCAACGTTTTGACACAATTTGTCGACTTTTTATAAAATACTGATATTTGTATCGCAATGGTCTCTCTTATTTGTTTGGAATAACTGCTATAGATTCAGCTTACATGTGATGCGTCCACCCCATGAAAGTTGTTTTTGGAATTATCACCTTTTATCATAATTTTATAAATTGTCTATTGTCAATTCTACTTCTAGATTTACGAAAAAAATAGTATATTATGATATAAGTGTATAAGAGGGCCTTTAAAGCACGCGCGACATATTTCTAAACACGACTCGCAGCGGAGTGTTTTGTAAGGCGCAAGGGCTTTAAAGGCCCCTTATACACGTATATCATACGCTATTTTTTATTACGAATGCATCTTAATTTCAAAAATGTTTTAAATATTAAACTTAAGGGATATATTGACAAATATATTAACCTGTCACATTTGACATGATCAAATGTTTCTATAGCAACCTTTAAAAAAGTAGGCGCATCATAAACATCGTTTTAAGCACGCTGCAGCGTGCGATAATCGTTGATTATGATGCATGCGTAATAAAAAAACAGTTTATAGAACTTATTTCTTTGTAGATTCATATACATTAGCTATTGTATAATATTCAAAAGACGGTTCTGTCTAACTATAGTTCCTTAATTCTTATTTATACAGGGTGTTTCAGAATTGAATGCTAATCCTTAAGGGTGATAATCTTTGAGTGATTTTAAGAAGAAAATGTCATATGAACATAGGTCCTCAATCGCCTTATTTTTGAGATACAGGGTGTTGAAAATTAAAAAAAAATCGGTTTTACTCAATATTTCTCGCTGTAGATATTTCTTTACATTTTGCTAGGTATTAAGTACGTATAAAAATATATTTTTTTAAGCAAAACATTTTTTTCAACTCCAATCAGTGGCGCCCCCACTAACATGCCCTCTTATATTTTTAAACGAAAAAATGAAACGCTACTGATTTTTTTCAAAATAAAACTTATTTTCGCAAGCTGTTATTATTTCTCAATAAGAATGTCCTCTTGACTTTTTTCGGTCCGACGAACAGTTTTCGATTAAAAAAATAAAATGCATTTATCTGCAAGGTCCTAATTCCTAACTTTTCAATATTTTAATCATAGTCCGAGAGGCGACCGTCATAATAGTGCGGTGTCTGAACTGTCAAGATTTTGCATGGTGAAAAATATTGTTTAGTTGGGCCGAATAAGAAACCGTTGGTCGGCCGAGCCTGACCTTGACCAGTAATTGACAATTATGCTAATTGTCCAGAGAAATGAGATGCCTAAGTACCGTCATATAACTGTCGTGTTTTTTCGCGATCAATCGGTAAATAGACCCTAAAGGATGAAAAATTGTCAAGTCGGCCGAACCACACCCTGCCCGAAGTACTCGGCCGACCAATTCCAAAATATCATTTTTGATGACTACACTCCCTGACAGAACTGTCAGGTCGGCCTATTTTTATTTTAAAGACAACAATGTTTTATTTAAGATTTTCCCGGTCGGCCGAAAAAAAACGCGTCCCTTATAGATGGCGCTAATGATAGAAAAAAACTAAAAAATTTCCCCGAATTGGCCCGGAGCTTGGCTTTTTGGGCGGACCATTTTTTTTACATGTGTGATATAAGGAGGATTTCTGTCAAAGAAACGTCACTTAAGGAGTCCCTAATTTGTTGCATTAATCCGTGTGCGTATAACTAGGTACTCGGCCGACCAGTTCCAAAATTCCATTTTTGATGACTATCCTCCCTGACAGAACTGTCAGGTCGGCCTTTTTTTATTTTAAAGACAACAATGTTTTGTTTAAGATTTTTCCGGTCGGTCGACAAAAGACGCGTCTCTTATAGGTGGCACTAATGATAGAAACAAACTCAGAAATTTCCCCGAATCGGTCCGGAGCTTGGCTGTTTGGGCGGACCATTTTTGTTTTTACATACATATAAGGAGGATTTCTGTCAAAGAAACGTTACCTAATTTGTTGCATTAGTACGTGTGCGTACTCGGCCGACCAATTCCAAAATTCCATTTTTGATGACTAGCCGCTCTGACGGAACTGTCAGGTAGGCCTTTTTTATTTTAAAGACAACAATGTTTTGTTTAAGATTTTCCCGGTCGGCCGACAAAAGGGGCGTCCCTTATGCCGGCCATACACATTTGGCAAACCTCGGCGAACACGAATGTGTGTAAAGTCTGTTTGTCGGGGTTGGCCGCGGCTTGGCGAAGTTTGCCGGTGTTCGCTTCTTTCCTTCGTTGTCGGTAAATCGCGATAAATCAAACGTATTCGAGCAAGCCTTTGGTACCGTCCACAACATTTTGGCGATACGTCCATTGTGTGGTTGCCATAATTGTACACAAATGATTCGGCAAATATATTGGCCAATGTGTATGTCCTTCAATATTTTTCAAAAAGTTCATAGGATTTTGATTAAATACATATATAATTGTTTGATTTGAAACATTTGATCCGCAGTGATTATTATTCATAAATATTAAAATATGTCATAATAAACAATGTCGTCGCGCAAATATAGTTACGAAAAACTTCTGTGGAATAATGACTTTCTAGAAGATTTTATCTGTAGAACTGCAAAGATCTTTATGAAAAAATTGTAAAGAAATCACCAAATTAGCTTGCTGTATAGTTTCTTTTATCATCTCGGTGGCTTTCAATATTTTTAAAAACACATTTAGTACAAGACTATGGCAATGAACAAATAATAATAATAATAA
>JAEQML010075243.1:0-13922 GCA_016904865.1 Pissodes strobi
AAACTTAACCTGACGGAATATATGAAAAATTACAACAGTTGCAACATAATAAGTGCCTCTATGGGAAGTCGTAAAAGTATAAGACGGGTAAAGGCTTTAGAAGCTTAGCGATTTGAAAAATTGTTTAGTTTAAGGCCTTATTGCAATTTCAAAGCCACTTTATGTGGATGCACTTTGGATTCTATTTATCATCTAAAGTGTTCAGGATTTTCAGACATATTTGCGCTTTTATCAAAGTGAAAATTTTATGAAATTGTTCCGGGAGATAAAAGCACAACAGATTCATTTTAATAATTTCCCAAGGAAAATAATCTATTAAAATAGAAAAATGTACTTTTATATTTCATGCTGAAACACGCGAGTTTACGGCCTTAATATGTTCGCAAGGATTACTAGTTATTTACTAAAACTTTATTATTTGGTCTTAACAATTTTATATACACTTCACGTTTATTCTTTATGAAGCAGTGCAGCGTGTGTAATTTAATTGAAATGTTTTCCAGCTTTAACGATATCCCTGTTTGCAAAATATAATAAAGACATTTTTATTAACACTGGTTTCCCAAGTTAATGTTTACAGTCATATTCTGGTTTAATTCTAAATATTTATATTGACTAGGGTGTGTCACTTCTGACTTTTTTTTGCGATTGCCATTTTTCACCTGATCTACTGAGACGTAAGAGCAGCTTTTTCAAGTTCAAGAAATGGTTTAAGATGGTTTAAACGAACACCAAATAAAAATGTTAAGACTAGAACTGATAAAATTATAATCCACTTGCCAGGTGTAAAAAGCGATAAAACATCAATAGAATGTTTCTAGCCTTTTATAGGCGAAGAGATCACGTCTGATATTGTTAGGATCACAAATTATTAAATTGACGAAAAATGAGAAGCATTGAAAAATTCGCCACATTATGGGAAAACAACAATTATGGAAATGAACACTCTTTTTGGTCGTATTCGAGCATAATCACAAAAATCTTCATGAAATTATTTTGCCTAACGCACCAGAATATTTAGGTGTAGAATGAGTCAAAGAAGATTTGAGTTGTTCGTTTTTTAATAAGGGCAACCATCAGGAAAGACTGAGAATTGACAAACCAGCTTAATATATATTATATAAAAGCTGCTATTGACAAATTTACAGAAAATTGTAAGACTACTTATTTACCAATAGAATATCTGACAATTGATGGCAAATTAAAATTGTTTTGTGGTCGTTGTTCTTTCAAACAGTATATACCTACCAAAATAAGGCGGCGAAATACTGCATTAAGATTCAAGCATTAATAGATTATGCCCGAAGCTACCACTTGGTAAATATGGAGGTATACGTGAGTCAACTGCCGGCAGGTCCATTTAGCTGAAACAAGAGTCCAAAAGATATCGTTGATTGACTTGTAGCTAAGAAAAACATACATGTACACAAGCGTTGATCTTTTTCGAAACCGATTAAAAAGGCATAAACTAAGAGCGGTGGGAACTATTCGAAAAAATTATCCAGATATGCCTCCATAATTTCTGAAAACTCGCAATAAAGAACTATATTCGAGCCAGTTTGACGCATTATTTTCATCATCTTTACATCGTGATGATATGGTACATGGCACGAAAAAAGAGCTGCCAGGAATTATCTCTTTCTATAACTTCAGCAAGTGTAGAGCTGATGTAGTTGACGAAATATCCGCCATTTATAGTTAGGCTTACACATAAATTTCGCATCAACATTTGCAACTAAGAAGTTGTACGAAATATCCTGGAATTCGAGATAGGAAGACTAAATTCGTTTGTGAAGCTTGTAGTACCTTTATATGGATGAAGCATTCATTAATATACTGCAAAAATTGTGTGAATTGGATCAAATTCAATTTAATATATTTATTTTCAATTTAAAGATTAGAATTTCCACTTTAACTATTCATATCCTATAAAATAGACAGATATGATTTTGTTCTTTACATATTTAAATTTTATAAAGTAGATATCATATTTTTTATACAATTTAATAGGTTAAGTTTTTGATATATCTGTGCAAAAATAAAAGATATTTTTAGTAACTCATTTTGATTTTCTAAGAGCAACAAAAAATTATAGAGAATAAAATAAGAAGTTCGAATTATTTAGAGAAATTAGTAAAACCCATTTATTCTCACACCCCACCTGTCTGAACAACAGCGACAATACCTAACTATCCAGATGCTATTCCACCTATTTATTAAAAAGCACTCTTATATACCTGTTAAACTGGTCTAACGTTACATTAAATATATCTATATCTAATGATGAGCGAGACTGGTCTTGGTCTTGCAGACCAAAACCGAGCAGTGCAAGACTTATGCAATACTAAGACCTAGTATTGCAAGACTTACGCAAGACCAAGACCTAGCATGCAAGAGTCTTGCGGTCTTGCGTTTTTTTTCGCAATTTTTATTTGTTGACATATTGCCCTTAATTGTGGGATCAAAATTGTTGGGTCGAAATATGGAGAAAAAACTTCCTATAAGCGTTTGTCAAAAATATTTTTTTGTGAGATACATGCAGGGAAAGTTAGACTATTTGCCGCGCTTCATTGTATGTATGTGAATAAGAATGCAGTCAAGTAAAAAGAGCAGTCAAATTTTTAAAGAAAATTATACTCATAATTACAATAATCTAATTTGGACAAATTACACAAATGTCAATATATGTCTCTAAACGCTCTTGCATATAGACCGGGAGATAGTGACCGATTTTTGGATGTGATTTTGGCCACTAAGCTCTTTGGAGGCTATAATAATACGCATATTCTGATGTTATAAAGTGAGAAATTGGAGCATCCTCCTGGGTTCTTCACATACAGTATGTCCGAAAAGGATAGGAATGTATTTGGGATTTTGATAACTATAGGAGATAAAAATTCGAGATAAACTGGTTAAATAAAAAACGTTGTAAGATATCTAATTGCTAGTTCAATTCTGCTTTGATAATGAATTAGTTTTAATGAACTTATAATTCACAATAATGAATTTTATTTATTTTTTTTCATTTTCGACATATTTTGAAAAATCTAAAAAATTTTATTTTTAAACACTGATGATTTTATGTAATATTTAAATTATTGTTTGTACCTACTACACAAACATAGCACAGAGTTCAACAGTCATCCTTGTATTACGCTGTGTAATTTGGTTGTTATTTTTTAATACTTATTGTTCTTATATTAGTTGTTTGCAAATGTTCATTTTAAATCCGCAATATTATCTACTTTAATCCTGTTATCATATCAAATTGCTCTTATCAGAGCCCCGATGATGAGTTAATATAATTCGGAACGTTGGTAAGAAATAATTATTGGTTTTCTTCATACTTGACAAATATTCCTACAAATACCACTTAAATTATACATGTTGGTCACCACCTTTACTGGTTTTTTAAAAATATCTCGACAACGAAAAAAGCTGAAATCATTATTAAAGCAGCATTGAACTATAAATTAAATAGTTACAACTTTTTCCATTAAAGCTATTTTCTAGCACTAATAGTTTTCAAGTTCCCAGTCCTATAATGAGTGAAGAAAGGTACACTTTACCGCACGAGAGTAGGTAAAATTGTTGCCGAATTTGTCATTTGCTGAGAAATGCATAAAACTGATGTGCAAACTTAAACAAGTGATTCCTTAACCCGAAATGTTTTTTTGAGTATTTTTACTTAAAAAATTTCCTGATTTACTAGTTTAAATTTGTCGCTGTGATACTTAATATTGACAAACCAAAATTTTCATAGTAACAAATACTGTCCCCATCTTTAAACCTTTATTTACTTGAAAGGACGTGAAAAACTTTATTTTTTAATTTTCTTTGTAAAAATTGCCTCCAGTAAACATCTACCAAAAAAGTGCAAGACTTGCAAGAGTCTTGGAGCAAGACCAAGACCAAGACTGGACCCCCTCAAGACGAAGACCAAGGCCAAGACCACTTCTGCAAGACGAAGACCAAGACCAAAACTAACTCCGGTCTAAGAGTTGGCCGTCCTAATGAGAGGAATATGTATTCCGTTATGGCAGTCCTATTAAATTGAATATGCGATAAAGAATAATAGTGTATAGTGTATATTTGTGTTATTTGAAGCAAAATCCTCTCCAACACCATTCTAGCATCAACCACCAATATTTTCTATTCCAGAGAATCACTTGCAAGTAGCCCATGCAAAGATATGTAGTCAATTTGATCTTTTGGTATTTTTGATTTGTAGTAATTTATCATTGTCAAGAATCTACGTTCAATTTTCTCATACAAATCAATGTACTTAAAGTAGGGTGGATTCCAGACTTGACTAGCATATTCAACCAAACAGCGCACCAGAGAACAGTAACATTGTAAAACAATAAATATTATCAAAATTAATCTGATATATAACCGAACATTCTTAGGCTTGTATTATAAATGTACTCCATATGCAAATTAAATTCAACTTTCTCATCAAAAATAACACCTAGATCCTTAATCTGATTAACGTTATCCAAGACTGTGGAGTTCAAAGAATAATCAAACATTATTTCTTTCTGAATTTTATAGAATCGCACGAAATATTCAAATTCAAAAGAAAGTTTATTGCTTGAGCACCATGCAGCGAACCGATCTAAATCTTGCTGAATTGAAAGGCAATCTTGAGGGCATTTAATTGCCAAGTACAAATAAAAGTCATCTGCAAATAACAAAAATGTACACTTATTTATACAGAAATATAGATTACTAAGAAACAAATTAAACAACAATGGAGACAAATGTACACTCGAACAAGCCGCAACAACAAAAGAGAGGTCAGCATGTATATTAACTACTTGATTTCTTTTATTTAGGTAGGTAGGTCTTGATCCAACTAAAGACCTACCAGAGAAGCCACAATTTCCCAACTTATGCAAAATGACCCCACGATCAACTTTATCAAAGGCCTTGGAAAAATCCATGTAGACAAAGTTCACTTGGTAAGGATTCTCCAATACCTCTGAGATATATTTATTGTAAACAAGAAATCTGCTCACTATAGACCTACCACTCATGAATCCATGCTGTTTCCAGCATAGATGGGATGACACCAATCGTATTCATTACAATCTGTTCAAAAAATGTTTCTCAATAAACTTATTTTCGAGATTTCACGATAATTTTCAATTTATCCCCGCTTCACCCAACAACAAAGTCCCGAGGAAAGATATTAGGGTCCTTTCTTAAAGATTTCTTGAGATGTCCTATTGCATCAAATGCCTCAATCATATCCATGCTTACATCACTCAGATTTATCATCAGACCGTATCACACTACTGTCCCCATAATCAGTAGCTACATCAGATGTGTACATTGCCAAACAAGTTGGCAATTTCTTGTATGTTAAAAGCGCTTTTTTACCCTAGAGCATAGTGTTGGCATATTTCCAAAAATCATTAGAATTAAATTGCATATTCAATTCTATATCAACAATAATCGAGATTGCTTGTACAACTCTCTACATTCAGGATGAGCTGACATAAACTTATTATTATCACTCGCTCTTTCTATACTCTTTGAGCAACATTTTTAAAAGTTATCAATTCTTTTAAATCCTCTGGCATCCAGCTTGGAAAGTTTGAATTTTTTGCCCGATAAATTGATACAAACATGTCAATAGCCTGCTGAACGCTAATGCAGAATATTTTAACCACTGAATCAATTCTAATCTAACAGATAATCCCAGTTGCAGTTAACTAAATAATCATTAATACCCTCATAATTTGCAAGTTTAAGATTGTAATAATTATAGTCAAAAAGAAGAGATCGTTGAACCGGGTAATTATCTATATTTATTTCCAATACTAGATGCTTCTGATCCAATTTTATAAAAGGCTCGTTAATAGGTGTAACACTAACATTTTTATGATTACTAAAAACTGGTCCAGAATATTACCATATATATTTGATACGTTATTAAGCTGAAAAAAGTTCAGAAATGAAAAAAAGTCAGAAACGCAGTGAGACTCACTACTTGATTGACCCGCTTCGTATTTTGTACACGTGAGTGGGGCCAGATGGAGTCTCCTCTACGACACTTGGTCCATTGTCTCACATCTGTGGTATCCACTAGACCAGAGGCTCGATCC
Source organism: Pissodes strobi (assembly GCA_016904865.1). Classification (NCBI taxonomy): domain Eukaryota; kingdom Metazoa; phylum Arthropoda; class Insecta; order Coleoptera; family Curculionidae; genus Pissodes; species Pissodes strobi. The sequence continues at coordinate 6,114 of JAEQML010075243.1, forward strand.
TTTTCATGAAATCGATTATCTTTCTGGGATGGATAGTTTTCGAATGTATAAGTATCATTTGAGAATTTCCAAACACTGTATATCTGGTTCTTTCCACTGCTGGACAGTGGCATAAAACATGCTCTAGTGTTTCTTCGTCCTCGAAGCACAAGCGGCATTTCGTTTCATGGGAAAACCCTATCTTGTTCAGCCGACAATGGCTAGTGTACATGCTAACTACAGTTTGTACCTGCTATCGGTCAAGTTGAAGTATATGTCTAGTTCTCACACCTGATGACAGATTCACTGCCGTCTGTGAATGAGTTAAGGCCCGGTAACTCTCTTCATTTGGCTACAAATTGCTGTTGTCTCCACCTGGAGAAGGAGGCCAGATGGGCTACGTATAGAATGACACAGGCAGTGACCAAAAATCCGAGGCGATCATCATGGTGCTTAAAAAGTTGCAAAACGCTAATGGGCGGGACAGTGTATTGGATCTACCCTCAGATACTATGCCTATCGAAACTATCTATTACAATGCCTAAGAAGTCCTCCTACCATAGAGGAATGAATGGGCAAGAAACTCAGAACATCTGAGAACAACAAAGAATAGTTTGTTTACTGACGGCTCCAAGATCAATGATGGTAGAGCCGCTGCATGAAATAAAAATAGTAAGGTTGAGCTTAGTGTTCCCTAGGCAAAATGCAACCATTTTTAAGGCTGAAGTTCAAGCCATTGATATGAATGCACAGTGGATCATCGATAGAAACTAGAAAGGCAATCGATCAAAATATTCTCGAACAGTCAAGCGGCTTTGAAAGCCCTTGAATCTGGCCGTTGTCCATCCAAGGCAGTACAGAACTACCAGGCACTACGAACCAAACTAATTAGAGAAAATAAACTTGCACTGATCTGGATACCTGGACATACAGGATATGAAGGATACAACACACTCCAGGTAGACACAACTGACCCGTTATTTGTCAACCATTATTTATATTACACCAAGATATCTTCGGTAAATTAAAATCACCAAGCAGGAAAATGTAGTGAAATTTCTGTCTAGTTTCAACAGCAGCACAGTATTGTTCATTATCTCACAGAGTATGGATGGTGATATATAGATACAACTGAAAAGTAAAGTTAATTCACCTATGTTGATCATAATGAACAGATTTTCAAGACAGTCACTCGAGGGAAAAATCACTGAGTTATTGCATTTATTAATCGCGTTACATTTAAGATTGCAGCACAGATAGATTTTTACGACAGAACATAATAAGGAATTCTAAAAACTTTTCTCTACGAAATAAAATTATAATAAAATGTTTTGTATAATGCCGATTTGACCAATATTTTGTGTTCTACGATTTTAGACTCAGTAGGGCTTTATTTTTGAACTTACGGAGCTTCAAACTACATAACGATTTTCATATTTTTAGTTATATAATGCTCTTTGACCAACATTAGATGTATTACAATAAGATTGTTGCCCATTATTTGATTCCTGAATATTAATGTAATTCAAAATCTTGGAACACACTTTACATAAAATTATAAAAATAGCGGCTCTCCCGAAAGGTCAGATCAATTTTTTCTTCATAACTTCTCTTACCCAGATAATGCTCCTTAAGTTAAAAGGTTGAAAATTAGTTTTAAATTATTAAATTTTAAGGGCCTTTCCTAATATTAATTAAATTTGAGGATGACTACGTAGCAACGCTTCGAGACTGCTAGGAAGCCAGGAACGGATTAGCCCCAAATTTCGTAATGGGTTGTCGTATTATTTCATATTTGGAGTTCTACTTTAGACTTCTCGAACCTTATTTCAAAAAAACGGTATTCTGATTTATTATCGAGAATATTAACAGTATTTTTAGTGAAATAGGTTTTAAACTGTTGCAGTTTCTCTAGGACTTCAAAAGTGGGTATTGCCTTAATACCACAACAGATACGAATATCACACATAAATGTTATAAGGCAATTACCAATGGAGACTGACTGTTCCCTGTTTGATAGATATGATGCAAACCACTTTAGACTTTTACCCCTGAGTTCCAACTTCCGCAAAAGTGTTCCATGATCCACACAGTTAAAAGCCTTAGATAGATCACAGAACACCGCCGCGGCCGTCTCTTCATCATTAAGTGTCAAATAAAGTTCTTCAAGAAAGGCAAAATGCATCATTTATACCCTTGCCCTTCTGAAACCCAAATTGCGAAAAATACAATATCCCACGAACCTCCAGAAAAGATACCATACTCTAATTGAAGAGACTTTCTATTTCATCTAAACTTTTATTTTCAATTACAGAGCGCTTTTGTCCTTAGATCATAAAAGTAAGTTTACACGATCCTACATTCCTCTACATAAGAGGATTCGTCAATGATATATATTTTTAATATCTTTAATAGTTTAAAGTTGTATTTAAACCTTGTTACTTCGTTAATAAGTTTTAAAGAGTTTTTTTTAAGAAAATCGGAGAAAGGGAAGTTACATCTAATCATTTCAATTTTCGAGGTTTTTTTTTTGAATATATTGGCGTAATTACCTCAATCTCATTAATCTTTCTAATTTTCAAAAATTATGACATTCACTAGCCCAAACTAACCCAACCTTAATCAAGATTCAAATATCCCATCTCCGACTTTTCCAAACTTGATTTAACCCAAACAACCTTCTAAGGTCAAGCGTTAAGCATGCTACTGTTTGTCTTTCAAACGTTTTAAGGGGTTAAATAAACCTCATCGTGTTGTGCACATGTATATTTTTGAAGGTTTTAAATATTTGTTAAGTGTAACATATATGTGATTATTCTTGGATGTTCGACTTCTGGGTTAAATCCAACAAAGTTATTAAATTAGACTTTTTTGGGAGTTTTCCAGAACGATCTGTTCACCACGGCGACCCGTAAGATCTATTCTGGTTCTCCTAGTTTTTTTAGAGCACCTCATTTAGTTTTGAATCTATTTATACTCCATTGCCTTGATAATGACCTCTCGGTGTAACGTGCAGCTACTGGATTGGTTTGTACTCTCGGTGTTGTTGATTGGAAAAGTGGAACGTGATAATGTATTGCTAGTACCAGAGATTACAAAGTGCAGATACTGTAAAACAAATGTGGAAAAAAATGGTGTGAAGTGTTGTGAGTGTTTGGTATACTACCACCATTCATGTGCCCTTTGTACAACGGGGCACCAGGTCACAAGTGGCAGTAAAAACCAGGTTAGTTATGGCACATGTGCAAAAAAAGCGCGGGAAGACGAAATCCGCGTAATACTTCAAGAGAAAACCCTCGAAATTGAGGTATTGAAATAAAATATTTCCACAATGAAGGAGGAAAATAAACGGAAACCTTTGGGCGAAGTCTATAACAGGATCCAAGAAATGGAAGGAAAAATTCTCCAAAGAATCCTGGCCCTAGAAGAAAAGGTAAACATAACCCAGAATAGCCAAGAAACAACACAAAAACTAAGTCCTTCCCAGACCCAAACATCTGATTCTGACATTTCTGACGGCGTAGTATCTACAAGCCAGATCCACGGACATTTAAACTCGCCGACGGAAACCCGGAAGTAAAGGCAACAACAAAAAAGTCCAGGCTTAACTGAGTACGCCACTGTCGCGGGGAAATCTGATAAACCAACAGTCCCACCATTTCAGCAGAACCCGCGCCCGCGGAATAAAACTCAGACTCCGCAGCGGCATAATACAGTCGACGTGATTATTGCCAGCGCCGGTACGCCAATGGTATCAGCTGTCGGTCACGGTCATGACAGTGCAGCTGTCACAAGTCCGGTTGTAAAACCACAACAAAAACAAAATGAGCGAGAACACAATTTGGAAAATGAAGCAAATTGGGAGATTTTTCAATCTCGGAAAAAAACGTGAAGCAGACCAATAGACCCAAACCATTGAGAGGTGCAAAAAGCGACGAATGCTCATTGAAGACCGCACAAAGGATGAGTTTCTTGTTTCTAACAGGTTTGGCCCCAGAGACAACACCCCAAGATGTTTTGGATTTCCTAACAGCCTGTAATCTTGGTAATGGTTGTAAGTGTTACAAAATCTCAACAAAGAGGGAGAAGTACTGCAGCTCATTTAAGTTGGCTGTGCCTCTAGAAGATAGACCAAAATATCTGTGTTCAGAGCTGTGGCTTAATGGGGGTTACCCTTAACAATTTTTTGAAATTGCAGAGCCAGGGGAAGGTGTGACAAGCAATATCCTCCCAAAAATATCAACAAACAAACAACAAACAACGAAACATTTGAGAATGTTGCATATCAACATCCGATCTATAAGAAATAAAATTCCCCAACTAGAGGCATTTGTTGTGAATAAGGCTTTTGATGTAATTTGCATCACAGAACATTGGCTTACACAAAAAGAAATGGAGGTGTTTCATCTGGATGGTTATGTTATAGCCGGTTTCTATACAAGAACTCAGTCTCTAGGAGGTGGCGCTATGCTACTCGTTAAGAATGGTATAGTTTGTAGCTTCAAAAATGTTGTTATAGATTTTAATATTAAAAAAACTATAGAGTCTTGTTGTGTGTGTTTTAAAAATGTTTCCCTATTTTAGCAGTTTTGACACCTTCTTGGATGCCTTGGATGGCACTATGGCATCACTTGATCAAGACAAGAGTATAGTCATTGCTGGGGATTTTAATGTTCCTGGGAATCCAGGTGAGTGCCAGGCTATTGGGGGACACTCTCAGTGGTTTTGGTTAGAGTAAAACTATTTTTCAGCCAACAAGGTATGGCACATGTTTAGATAATATCTTTGTAAACACTATGACGTTGTTGTCGATATGTCTGACCATAGGGGACAAATTTTCAATTTTTTAGTTTATATGGACAAACCTAAGGCTGTTCAGGTAAAAAAGAGTACTTTTTGATTTTCACATCTTAATCACGGCACGTTGTTATATGTGCCGTGTCTTAATATCAAATAACGCTTGGGATTTTGTAAAGTGTCAAAATGTTTGTATAAATGACAGGTTTTCTAAGTTCATGACCATTTTAGAGGAAGCCTTTCTAAAATCTTTTCCAGAGAAGTGTTATCTTGTCAGGTCTGACCAATCTAACAACATAAGCTGGTTTTCAGATAAACTAAGGGCTATGAGGGAGCACTTAAGGTTTCTGGGTGATATCTGTGAACAGTATAATACACCAAATAACAAAAAGTTTTACAAGGATTTTCAAAAATTTTACAGATTGGAAATTTCTAATGCAAAAATCATAGCAAACGATAATTTAATTAATTCTTCAAATAATTCAAGTAAACTTATGTGGAGTATTATAAACCATAATCGAAATAAAAATAAAACAAATACTACCTAAACTACCTAAACTCATATGATTTAAATAACTATTTTTTAAACATAGCACATGAACTGAAAGAAAAAATTCCAACTAGTAACATAAATCCTATGGACAATGTAGGCAGCCTTGAGGTATTTCAGTCATTTTCATTTAAAGAAGTAAGTTTTATCCAGATTCGTGATATTATGGACAAAATGAAAAACAAAAATAGTTGTAATATATTTGGTATCAATGTCAAGGTAATTAAATGCATTAAGAATGAGATTATTGTCCCTCTAACTTTATTAATAAACCAATGTATAATGCAAAATATCTTTCCAGATATCCTTAAGGTTGCTGTTGTTGTTCCCATTTTTAAAAAGGGTGACCTGAACAGTCCTGATAGTTACCGTCCAATATCTCTTCTACCAATAATCTCAAAAATTTTAGAAAAATGCATGTTCATGCAGATCGTGGGTTTCTTCGAAGAGAATGGCCTTTTTAACTCCTCCCAATTTGGTTTTAGGCAAAGCAAAAATACCTCCCAGGGTATTCTGCATCTTGTACAAGGTATACTGGACAGCTTCCATCACTATGAGTATAACACAGTCCTGTTTTGTGACTTAAGTAAAGCTTTTGACTGTGTGGACCATGCAATCCTTTTAGAGAAGTTAAAATATTACAAATTTTGCCTCAATTGCATCAGTCTTTTGAAATCATACCTTAGTGACACAAGTCAATGTGTTTGGTATGCTGGTGTGAAGTCAGCAAGAGGGAGATAATAATTGAAGTTCGCCAGGGATCAATCTTAGGCCCAATACTTTTCCTAATTTACATAAATGATCTTCCAAATTTTGACCCAAGCTCAAAATATACTCTCTTTGCTCATGAGACAACAGTGTCTGTATCCGCTGATTCATTAGAAGCTTCTCTGGAGGGTACCATGGGGGCACAGGAATTAGCGCAGGGATGGTTCAACTCTAATAAGCTGCTTTTAAACATCCAAAAAACTTCTAGGATGATCCTTTCTACAAGAGAACTACATGACACGAATTCCATAAGCTGTGTAAAATATTTGGGAGTCCTTATCGACCCTAAACTAATATGGAAGCAACATGTTGACATGGTGGCTTCAAGATTGGCTAGTGACATATTTATTCTTAGGAATCTAGCTGCTAAGGTATCACAGCATGTATTATCAACTGCCTATTTTGCTACTTTTCTTCTGCTACGCATTCATGGCCTGGGGCCATGCTGCTGATATTCACCGAATCTTTGGTATGCAAAGAAAGGTTATTAGGGTGTTGAGTGGCTTGAGATATAGGGAGGACTGTAGGGTGGCCTTCCGGAGCCTTGGTATACTCACTGTTCCATCTGTATATATCTTAGAAACCTTGATTTATGTTAAAAAAAAAACCCAATTAATTCTTGCTGCATCGAGGTGTGCATGACGATCAAACCAGGGGCAGGGATGCTCTGGTGCCTATTTATTGGCGTCTTGGGAGGTGTCAAGATGGTCGAGGATATTGGACCATAAAACTTGTTAATAAATTACCTCTAGAAATAAAAGATCTTCCAATTTTAAATTTTAAAAGAACAATCAGGCAACTTTTAATTAAAAACTGCTTTTATTCTTTGCAGGAATTTCTTGACTATAATTTTAATGTGTAATAATGTCGTTTTCTTGTTTTTGAAAATGTTTTAGAAAAAAGTTTTATTAGTGTAGTTAGTACTAAGACTACTAAGTGTGTTTAATTTTATTATTTTAGTGTAAGTTTTATTGTTGTAATCTAATTATTTGTAAATATCAATGTGTATTTTACCCTGCGTGTTGACTTATGTAAGTTACTTTTGTGATAAGACATGAATACATTTTTATTGATTGACTGATTGATTGTTTCGCCCATTTGTTTGGCACGCGTCCTCACGATACTCTCACAATGGCATAGAAGATGGGTTGCAGTTATTCTTCTTGGCAGAACCTACATAGGATTTAACCTGCTAGACTCATCAGACTTAAGTGTATTTTCTGTCGACAATAACTGGTCAGTAAACCTATCATCATTGTGACAGCCTTTCTATTGTGCCCTAGTAAGTCACATTGCTTACAAAGTAAGAATATGACCAAAATTTCTTCCCGCCCTTCATTCTTTCTAGAGTAAAATTGTAATTTATGAAGAAAAAAATTAACAATAATAAAATATTTATTACTAAAATTAAACATGATTTTTTCCTTGCTTACAATAAGCACTTGCAGGAGTGACGAAGGCGCTCTGCAATTGAAAATAAAAATTTGCTGGAAATACAAAATGTGTTCAATTAGTTTTTACGCGCGCACAGCGAAAGCAAAGGCCTTTTTGCTGCACTGTCTGTCTATATCAGAACCTTTATACTTCCTAAAAAAGGCTTTATTTCTAGCCTATAAGCAAGGCAAGCATTTAAAATGAAACTTCGGGATCACCTGTGAAATTTTATGCTGTATGTATAAAAAATCGTGGAATCACGAAATATTAAGGTTTGCAGG
>JAEQML010075244.1:0-13922 GCA_016904865.1 Pissodes strobi
TATAATGTTTTTTTCTCCAAACAAATTTTTGAAAGTTATAAATTCGGTCTAATCAAGTCCCGTGACAGAGGGAAAAGGCCTCCATTTAATTCGAGCAAGCGGTTGTTGTGACACGCAGCCAAACGAATGAAGATGCATGTGTCCGGAATGTTTTCAACATTTCTTTATCTGATCGTCTAGGAGCGTCATTCATTTGTTTTTAGGGGGGCACGCAGCCACGTCACACATTTTTGGACTCGCGGAGACAGTTGAATATCGTTAGCGTCCAGTGACGTACCCGAAATAATATACCTTATTGTGGTATTGGCAATAGAGATATTTTTAATAATTTTGCTTCAAATATTCAAAGAATTTTCTGCACCCACTATATTATGTTACCTTCTTCACCCTTTCTGGAGGACAATGAAATAAAAGCATATTTTTGAAACGGATAGTTGAATTACTGCGAGATGTGAATGTAATTACTAGATTTAAACCGTAATTAATTGGAGAAGAATTAGTATACTGTGTAATGTGACCAATAGTATTTTGAATTTAATCAGTTAGAGCAGTAATACCTAGATATAACACCAAAACTACTAAATTTTCTGTAGATTGAGTTTGGGTTAAATAATTTTGTATCAGTTAATCAGCTGCCTGTTAATTCCTAAAAAATTGATTTTACAAAGTAATTTTTGGTTCTTGAAAAGCTTCTCTATTTTAGCAAAAAAAATAGTGTTTGAAAAAGTCTATTAGCCGATAAAAAGTGTTAAATAAGACACTTTTCTGGCGCCTATATAATGCAGATATTTTGTTGGCATTAATAGATTTCTATTAGCGGCTAATAGAGTTTTTTCTCAGTGTGGTTACCTATTTTTGTTTTCTTTTTCTGACTTTTATATAATCTGCTAAATTCTAACTACTGACGTGAAAGGGTAATTTATTTATTCCTCCGATAATACATCCCACGTAGCTGTAAAGAGGGCATTAACGAGAAGGGGAATGAACGACACAATATCTCGATGGATGTGTGAGATGCTTGCTACGAGGACAGCAGAAACTTCAGTAGGCAGTCAGACTATTGAAGTGAGCACCACTCGAGGTACGCCACAGGGCTGAGTATGCTCAACACTAATGTGGAGCCTAGTGATGGACGAACTACTGGAAATACTTACATACTTGGGTATGCCGATGATATTGTCATCACAGCAAGAGGAAAGTTTGAAGGTACACTATGTGAACTCATTCAAGCTGGACTCAAAGCATCGGAAGAATGGTGCCAAACAGTCGGGCTGGAAATAAACCCATCGAAAACAACCATAGTACCCTTCTCTAGGAAGAGAGAACTCCCTAGAATGAAAGTTATCCGAATACACGGCATCGGAAGTCAGATATCTAGGCATAACGCAGGATTACCAAACTCAAATTGAATAAATACATTGAAGGAGTTGCAACTAAGGCACCTCTTGGTGTGCCGAGGCCTTGCAGGAAAAACCTGGGGATGTAAACCAGAAATCCTGCGGTGGATGTACGCAATGATAGTAAGACCCATCCTACGTTACTGGTCGATCGTCTGGTGCAAGGAAACGGAAAAGCAGAGCATAAAATCAGCTCTCAACAAAGTACAACCCCTGGTGTGCATAAGCATAACAGGCGCAAGGAAAACTTGTCCAACAGCAGCAATTTAGGTAATTGTGCGCCTCGCAACTCTACACATTGTTGTAGAGGGAGCAACTAGACAAGTAATGACTAGAATCACAAGCGAGGGAGCGGGCGAGGGAGGATGGCTTAGAAAGAGTGAGTTAACATCCCTGACAAAGCCTATACCACTTCTTGGGCTCCCAGGGACGATATAGTCAATAGATACAATTTTGAAAAATACTTCACGGTAGTGATAAGAAGTAGAGAAGAATGGGAGAAGGACACCACTTGCATTCTCACATAGCAATAAAGTGCCATAAAATGGCATACAGACGGGGCTAGAACTGAACAGGGGACTGGAGCTGGAGTATTTGAGTCAAAAACCAAATTCTCCGAAGCAATGGGAGACACCCGGACATATTCCAGGCGGAAATTAGCGCCATAGGAAGATGTGCGCAATTCAACTTAGACAGAAACTATAGAAAGAAAAAGATTGCCATCTTCTTAGACAGTCAAGCAGCTATCAAAGCGCTGAGCTCAACAACAATCAGTTCCAGAATGGTACGGTAATACCTAGTAGATAGGCTAAATGAATTAGGCAATGGATACCAGGACACGCCGGGATCGAAGGCAACGAAAAAGAAGACCAATTGGCAAAAGTAGGAGCACAAACTCCGCTTTTAGGAACGGAACCTTTCTGTGGCATAGGGACGCACACCTACAAGAAAGAATTCAGGAAAGAAGAGCGAACCAAATGGATCAGTCTATGGGAACGCCTGCCAGGGTTAAGGCAATGAAAGATGTTTTTAGGGCCCACTCACCCAGGAAGATCAAAACGCCTTATAACACTGAGTAAGAGCAATCTCCGCATCCTCACCGGCTTTCTGATGGGCCACTGCCGGTTAAGAAGGCACTTGGAGAGAATAAAAATTGAAAAGAAGGACAGCTGCCGGTTCTGTGAGGAGGGGGAGGAAATCCCGGAACAACTTCTCACGGAGTGCGACGCGGTCGCGAACAGGCGAATGGCCTGCTTCGGGTGCTGCATCGTCGAATAGGAGGAACTTTCATCCATAGAACCAACCAGATTACTTGCTTTTATCAAAGCACTGAAGCTGGATGTGGTACTCTGATTGAGAATCACATCAACGGAAGCACCATGGAAGGAGGACACAATAGATCTGTACAGGTCGTAGTGTATTAACACCCCCCAGATTATTCATTCATTCATATGTTCACTTCAGAGAAACTGAGAGTGAATAAACTTAAATTAAGAAAATGTTAAAGATGAGATGCGTAGACCAGAACGAGCTGTCTTCGAAGCGAGCGATGTCGGAGAGTAGGGGAGGGTTTAGTTATTTATTTATGTATTTATTTATACTCCAATCAAAACACAAAATAAATGTAGCTACAATGAATGCCTACTAACTAATCTATGAATAAAAACTTAACCTAGTTCTATAAAATATAAACAAATACAAAAAATAGAAAAACAATACATAGTAAAATAAAATATAATATTCATAACGTGCGAGTTTCCACATTAAGTATAACTCTTTTAAGACTTAACATATTTATATTAAAAAAATCTATATCACAGTGTTTGATTAATTTATTGAATTTATTCATCATAATATCAAGAGGCGAACAACTGGTGAGATTTACATTAAATACATTTAAGTTTCTAGGTCTTAGAATCACCTTAGGAACATTAAACTCCATTTTATTAATCAGATGAAGGTCACTATATTTGAAATTGTTAACTATGTTATATAAGAAAGTTACAGACTGATAATCTCTTCTTTGGCTTAAGGATTTAATATTAAAAGCGGTAAGCATATTTTGATAGGATACCATGTATGGATAAATGTTATACTGTTTTACATAAAGATATCTCAAAAAACGTTTCTGAACCTTTTCTATATTGTTAGAATGAACTTTTTCTTGAGGTGACCAAATTATAGCTGCAAATTCTAAATGTGGACGAACTATTGCATTAAACAATCTAATTATAGTATCAATTCTAAAACCTCTGGAATTTCTAATAATAAAACCTAGTGCTTTATATGCTTTTTTGGTAATTATATTTAGGTGTTAGATAAATTTAAGATTTGATTGAAAATAGACACCCAAATCCCGGCATTTAGTCTTTCTGGGAATAACAACATCAGAGAGCTTGTATTCATATGTAATAAAGTTATTGTTGCGAGTAAAACTTATAATTTGACACTTATCAATATTAAGACACATTTTATTCTCTACAAACGATCTGCTAATGTTATGCAAGCCACTTTGTAAATTTCCACAGTTTTCATGACAACAAATTTGTTTAAAGATTTTAAAATCATCAGCAAAAACAAGGCTTTCAGAAAACCGAACACAATCAGGTAGGGTGTTAATAAAAATAGCAAATAGCAAAGGTCCAAGGTTACTATCCTGAGGCACACCCGATGAAGAAACAAAAGACTCCGAAAAAGAATTTCCAACTTTGACTTTTTGATTTCGACCACAAATGTAGGACTTCATGAAGTTGCATGCCGATTCAGAACAACCAAAATCGCGCAATTTATCAATCAATATTCCATGATTTACCCTATCAAACGCCTTTGCACAGTCAGTCAATATAACATCCAATTGCCTCTGCAGCGGAGTTGGTAAGAACACATAGGTTGGTTACAGTGGAGCGACCCCCATGTTGCTGAATAGCAAACTGGTGATAGAAACTCTGTAGTATATCATTATATAAGATGTTTTCAAAGATTTTTGTCATTGCGCTTAGGACACTAATTGGCCTGTAATTCTGTACAGAATTTATATCTCCAGTTTTCTTGTAAATAGGAGTTATAATAGCTGTCTTAAGTTCATTTGGAAATTGATTGTTCTTGATTGCAACATTAAAAATTTTTGCCAAAGGCTCAGAGAGAACATCGGCACACCCCTTGAAAATATATGATGGAATATTATCATTACCAGTAGATTTTTTTGGTTTTAATCTTTTTATGCTATTTTTTTACCTGGTCTTCGTTAATGTAAGAGAAATTAAATGTACCACAATTACAAGATTCATTAGGTATATCTGATTGAGTGTAAACTGAGGCAAAATACTGCGCAAAGGCATCCGATACAGCTTGGGAGCCGGCAAATGTATGTTCACCATTCCTCACCTCATTCGGCATGCCCCCAAAGGATTTCCTTGACACAAAAAAATGCCAGAAATCTACAGGATTAACATTTATGTTTGATTCTATTTTCTCATTATAGACTCTAAACTCGTGTTTAGTTTGAGAATTAATTGCAGTTCTTAAGTTTTTAAACTCCAGATTATCTTGCGGACTACCTCGACCACTCTTAGTTTTTTTGTGCAACTTATTTTTCTTTTGTATTTTTTTAATCAAGTCTAATGAGAAATATGGTGGAAATTTTTTATTTTGTGTGCTTGACCAACTTTTTTGGAATAGCCTGATCAATGCAAGAATATAAATGATCATAGAAAGTGTCAAGACATTTGTTAACATTATCACAGTTGATGCCTATGTTTTTCCAGTCAATATTTTTTATTAGGTGGTACAGTAATTTAAAGTCACCCTTTGAGTAATCATAAACATGTACTGGTTTTAAACTATTATTGTTTGATTTATCAGTAAATATCATTGGTATGTCAAAATTAAGGTATGGGTGGTATAGATCCTCTTTTACTAAAGGTTCCTCACACTGCTTTAGATTTTTTATAGATATATTCGAAATTATAAGATCCAGCTTTCTATGCATATGGTTATTTATATTGTTTTGCTGATCTAGATCATTAAGTGTAAGAAAACTTTCAAGAAGATCACCTTTATTACAATTTCTTAATCCATAAAGGGGTGCATTAAAATCTCCTAAAATTAAAATTTTTACATTACAATCTAAAATTCCTTCAAAAATATTTAAAAAAATTTCGAAACTATCAGCTGTTATGTAAGGTGGTACATACACACAACATAAATAGAAAACATTTTTCCTAACCTTAAACTTTACAAGTAGGCACTCCATATCAGTTTCCATTTCCATATTTTGTACTAAAACTCCTTCTTGATTGCCACCAACTTGTAAACGGCCCAAGTCAGAAAATGTGCAAGATATAATGAGCAACTCGTTTTCGTTCAGGCTTCGCAACAAAAAATATAAATAAGCAGTTAAATCAATTCAAAGTTAAATCGGTATATTGAGCCCAATAATTAATTTAATTCAATTCTTACTAATTACTCTCCTTTCGAAACACTAGCATTAAAACCACACTAAATACTCAAATAAAGTGAAAGGAATATTTTAGCTAATTTCTATTGACGTAACTAATAATCCATCTAATTAATACCAAAACGCTAAATCAATTAAGATCAATGATAATTACTTACAATTACCTAAAATAAAATGAATGAAGCAAATGAAAATTACTAAATTAACCAAAATATGATCCTGTTCCATTCACACTTCTCGAGCCCACTTGGGCGTAATATCTATTAGCAATATAGTGGTTCTAGTATGTTAAAAACACGCGTCAAATTGAGAATAGTACAATCTAAAGCGTTATGCAAACAGTCAGTTCGGACAATGCTAAAAATACTTTAGACTTGCCATAAGTTAAAGTGAAAATGGGTGTTGGTCAATTGCGCGCCGTGGCCAGAAAAGTAAGAAGGTTTCACAGAACAGTTGCGGGCCGGCTACTTATTGGATATGGGACAGTTGCGCGCCATAGGGCGATTGTAATATAAATTGTTTCTGTGAATCGTTGATGGAAAAGTTGTAAGATTGGATTGTCGTACAGCATTTTTATTTTTTTACCTCATTTTGGGTAGTTTTGGTTAATTCCTGTTCGTTGACCAGGCATGAAGTGTTCAAATATTTACGGACAAAACGAAACGGGGGTATTATATCTAACATTTATATTACAGTCGGTACCATTCTGTAATTCCTCTTTTGCGCGCAACTATCGGGGCAACAAATCCCTTATAGCAAAAGGTAAACGTGACCGCGGCGCGCAAATGACCCATGCCCATGAAAATACTCTACGTTAAGGCATTAACGGCAAAAAAACAGGCCTGAAACCTTGGGCACAAAGAGAACAGGTGCTGAGGTGCTTAATTAGTTCCTATTATTTAACTAAAACGTGTTCCCTCATTCACGGCAGACCACATTCGGCAGGACTACCACAAATTCCTTTCAAGTTTTCCTGACAATGACGACCTGCGAAATTCTTCACGTTTTGCGATCTTCCTTATTCCGGTTCCTTGCACTACGACTCCGGTAGACATGCTCTATACCGTACTTGGGATCTTTAATATCGATAAACCACAGATAGTCTCAGGAAGACATATTTATTGATCACAATTCTATAACACCGCAGTTCGAAACGCATTATTAACAAAATGGAACGTGATATTAAAAAAAATAATTTAGAACCGAAATAAGACGGCATTTTATGATGGTGTAAGCCCACAAATCCCCATCTTCTTGGAAAGTCGCTCGAGTGCAACATGTTCCAAAAATGGCAAGAAAATCACGCCCTCAAACTATCGCCCAATTGCTTTGCTTCCCATAATCTCCAAAGTCATGGAACGTGTAGTCAATCAGCAACTACTCAAGTACCTCGAGAACAACAGAATAATCAGCGATAATCAATATGGCTTTCGCAAAGAGAAATCGACAGGATTGGCCTATGTCAGTCATATATGGAGAGAACTGCGAAGAAACTCGAGCGATTACCTTGAATATTTCGAAGGCATTCGACAGAGTTTGGCCTGACGGATTGCTCAACAAACTGCCGTCCTTCGGACTGCCAGCCTCACTCTGCAGCTGGCTTGCCAGTTTCCTTAAGAGCCGATCTCTGCACGTTGCAGTTGATGGACACATCTCAGACACATTCACCATTAACGCTGGCGTGCCTCAGGGCTCAATACTATGCTCCTCATCTATATGAGTAACCTGCTGACCGAAACGAATTATCTTGTTAACAGTTTTGCAGACGATAGTATCCTTGTCTCCCAATTTAGATCAGGGAAACCTTTACCAGCGACCGAGACTATCACCGCAGACAAGAGCAGATTACAGCAATTAATCAAGACCAGGAAAAACTTCAAGCTTGGGGCAACAGAAATTTGGTCCAGTTCAATGCAGCAAAGACCCAAGCAACCACGTTTACCAAGAGGGCCAATACGGCAGGCCATGACATCATTATGGCAAGATCGACCATTCCTTCATCCTCGTCAATCGGACTGCTGGGTGTCTCGGTCACCAGCAATATGTCCTGGCATGACAACGTTGCTAACATCGCAAAATCAGCCTCCCAGAAGCTTGGTGCGCTATTTCGCAACAAAAAACTGTATACACCGCAGCAGTTGCTCTTGCTTTACAAAGCGCAAATAAGACTGTGCTTAGAATGTTGCCCACACATCTGTGGGGCCGCCCCAAAGCACACCCTAAAGCAACTGAATTCCATTCAGAAGAGAGGTGTGCGTCTCATCAGCGACCCGGAATCTGGATAATCTGGAACACCGCAGACATGTGGCCGAGATTTACCTACTTTACAGATACTTTCACGGCAGATGCTCGCCTCATCCCGCCCCTGGCAACGCCTGTCAGACAGTCACGACAGACGGCAAGAGCGCACCAGTTCGTCGTACAACTGGAAACACCTAGAACATCGCTTTAAACTTGCAACGATCAGCAATTATATAAATAGTCGAGCAGACCATCAGCCTGATAGACTTTGTCTCCCCCATATTCTGCTCGACAATTCACTCTATAAGAACGTAGTTCTCAGGAGCTGCAGTTCACAGGCACGCAGTGTCTTGAGGGATACTCACTACAGCTTCCTTTCATGTTACTATAATAAATAAATATAAATAAATATATTTGACCGATTTTTATTCGATTCATATCATACCTACGTCCTATAATAGTGGGCCAGAGAGACCCTAGGTGTTTGACTAATTTGATTTCTTGTTGTATGTCAATAAATATTATATAAACTTTAATAAACAAACAACATTGAAAAGTTACAATTATTACGAACATCAGCTTTAATAAAATGTAATTTTAATACAAGGTGTTCACAAAAGTTCTATATTTAGAAACAATTTGTAAATAAATCATAAAATCGACTTAATATTACTACGGAAAATTCAGAAGCGTTTCAAAATTATTAAAAAAAAGAAGGTATCCCATAAGCAAAGAACAATTATTTATAAAATAAAACAAAATATTGTCATCCTGCCATTTTCTGACATAAACTGTTAAATAGAGTTGTATTGATAGTTTATGCAGGCAGACTTCATACAAAGACTTTATCCGAATTGAGTGATTTTTAAATTCTAAAAAAGAGTCATATTTTAGTTCATTGTTGCCAGAATATGTGCAAAAAGTAAAAGCCGAAATCGGACGTTTATTTTGATCTGAACTTGGCCACCATCTTAATTTTCTAATTGCGGTCAACTTTTATTATACATATTTATTGTATATATTATAAACTTTTTTGTTCTTTACATAATGGTTTTTGTTTCATCAAAAACGATTCTGGAATAATGAATTAATGATCACATAATTGATGAAAGAATTATTGGCCAACATTCGTGTAATATAATACTTAAAACAAAATTAGTATTTCGGAAACGACTTATTCGAATTTAATAGCTGGTATCATGTTGTACGTGGCGAAATTACAACTTTCCTAACACTTTAAAAAAAGGTTAAAAAGCTTCTCGGAATATAAGTATAACGCGTTTCTTTGAAAGGTCAAATTTGATTTTAGCTGCCATCTTGGATTTTAAGATGACGAACAAAAAGTACTTCGGCTCAAAAACCTGATTGATTTCCTACAAAGTGCAGTTTGTTCCATTAAATTTGGTCATATAGTTCAAAACTTATAACGAAAAACATTTTTTTCGGTTTTCTTATATCGACATTTTTCGGCATTTTTTGCCCACCCACAAGTTCTTTAAAAATTATTTTTATAAAATGGAGCAGATGGCAGCAAGATTTTACTTTAATAAATAGTTTTCACAACATCTCTAAATTATGCTAAAATTGTAAGATATTGCTTAATAAATTTAAAAAATAGTTTTTTAGGCTATTTTTGATATTACTCAATATAATGTAGAATTTCTTTAGGATGGTTGTTTTTTAGAGTAACTTACTGAACATAAAATTAGCCTCAAGACTTATCGTTACTGGTTTCTTGCATTTTCAATTTTGTCACAAGATAATTTCTTTAAGAAAAACTGCTCCACTTTTCACGCAGAAGATTCGATAAATAAAACACTTACAAAATGACACTGGCAACAGACTTAACGAAATTATTTTTGACGTTTCCTTGGTAACAGGGTGATTTAAATCGCTTATTTTCTGAAGGTTCACGGTCTACTTAATCAGTCTGTGATAAGGAAAACAATCTTTATACGAAATAGATTATGGGTTCATTTCAATAGTTTGGGCTGTTTGCCAACTGTTTAAATCGAGCTTGTAATAAGCCCCGAACCCAAAAGGTTCCGACCGACTCGGCAATGATTAATTTTAAGTAATTTTAAGAACCAATTTAATATACTAAAAATTAAAAAAATTATATATAAAAAAGGTTTGATTAAATCCAAATCTGAGGGCCTGAGGCTGAACATACCCAAACTGTATATTACAGAGTGACCAGCAAAAAGGTTGGGATATCTCATACTGGATGCATGACGAAAAAGTACTGAAAGAAGTGCCAAACTGTGACAATTTACAGAGGGTGGAAAAATTGTGAAAATGTGACATCACAATATTTAGAGAATTCGAATTTTGACACATCAGAGTTGAAGAGCTTAAAATGTGACCGGAAAAGCTACTTAAAGTTTCGTCACTGTGGGCTAGTTTTTTGAAAAATTTAGTGCTAAAATTGGTAAAAACTGATGGAAAGGGCCAAAACCAAGTAACTAAAGGCCTAATGAAGAACTAAACAATCTGCTATTTCAAAATTACTCATTTCGACTAATTTTATTATTGTGATATCACATCTTCACAATGTTTGTGCTCCCTGAACATGACACCACAATTTTTTTTTGTAGTTTTTTGTCATGCATCAACTTTTGTCGAGAATATTAATCAACCGTATAGTACCAAAAGAATTGTGTATTTTATTGATGTAGGAAGCCATCATTTGTGTTACGCCACTGACCAACACACGGCAACTATATAGTAATTCTCGTGGGTACATAAAATTACATGTTTATAACTATATTCTGCGTTGATGGACGACAGAGTTTTAGTTTCTAGTTTATTTAATTAATTAGTCCTCGCCATTAACAGCCTTTTAGGAGTCACGAATCTTTGTCGAGTCTCGTTAAAACGCTCGTATATTTACGAAGGGTAATTGCTGCTTCGATAACTAATAAAGAATGGAGAAATTTTAATATATAAGCCGAACAAATGACGAAATGTCGACAATGGTTCAACGACCCAAAATTTGAGCACAGCTATGCTGAGATTCTGTATTAGCCATGTGCAGGTTATTTCATTTTACCCGCCCTAGCTCCCCAAAAATTTCAGCTTCAGCGGGAGTAATAACAGAGCATACAAATGTAACGTTTGTAACTTTCGCGTTACACTATGCAACGTTTGTAACGTTTATCAGTACTCTCCAGGTAGAGTGCAGCTAAAGAGTTTCACTTCTAAATCTTAACCACAGCAGTTTCTATATTTACTCATGATAAGTCACAATTCTCGACGGACAACTGTGTAGTATACACAAAGGCAAGCAAATCAAATAATCAATCTCCATTAACCGCAACGCGAACACAATGAAAATTAGCGCAAATGAAAAGCGCCCTCCAGAGCAAACGAAAAGAGTATCGTAACCAATTGGCCTAAGACAGCTTTTAGTTCACACCGCGGACAATAGTCGTGTGATTGCTACGGGATAATCCCGGCTTACAGGAACGATTGACAAGGATACAGGCAGGCGACCCCCCATTTTAGCCCTTGGGTTAGTTTGGGGTATTGGTTTCGGTACATAAAGATTTACGAACAAATGTAAACAAGTCTCGTAGCGTTGAATGAAATGCTACTTAGGTTGGAGATGCCTTGTCAAAATCTTTATTGAATAAATAATTAAGTATTAATTATAAGCAAAAAAATATAGCTTTAGATTCATACATCTATTAGACATTTAATTTGGAACCATTGATAATGTATCATAGTCTTCCAAAGCACAAAATCATCACACACACCCCCATCAGTCATGAATGATCAGCTTGATAAAAGCAGGCAACTATGTACTGATCACACAGTGGAAAGTTTGAACTTAACATTAATCTCGATTATAAATTGTTATAATTGTTGATAATTCGAAATACTAATCAAATGGGAGGTCAAAGTTTGGTATAAGTTCACGCACACGTGTGCTGCGAAACTGTGGTTTTTAGCTAGGGAATAAGGTTGCAGGTTAAGACCCACCGAACCCTACGCACATGTGTGCTATAGGGACTTGGTTGAGCAGGTTTTGGGTAAAAAACAAAGTCTGTCGAACTGATGGTTCGCATGAGTATTTATATAATAAAATTTGCTGACCATTGCACGTTCAAGGTCCATAATCGCATATTTATAATATCTTCCAAGCTGACAGGGTAATATTTCCCTAGTAATTTATGTACTTCAGTAGTCATTATATTTTTCATAAATCTGAGAATCTTCATAATTTCTTTTCTAAATATAGATATGCTAAATAATTACTTGGTCGGAAATAGTGCATTGAAAATCATGATTGGGGACCAAAAAAAAATTGGGTAAATGAATCATATCTCAACAGAGATAAAGGCGAAGAATATATTAACCATTTGAAAAATATAAACAAACAACTAATAAAAATGCTCTTAGTATTTTAGATTGTTGCCATCAATATTAAAGTATATACTTACCGGAATCCCTATTAAACTACGAAAATACTCAACTTTTCGAAAATGTATTGAAGCTTAAATTTATTTTATTTTATTAATATTTTTTACACTGTTGTATTTCATTAGATTTATTGAAAATTATGGAAAAATAAGGATGCGATCTTTTCAAGAAGCTCAGCTGATGATATTTCCATATGATGCCTATCGTAGATATATGAATGGCATGATATTTGCACCCTTTTTATTTCCAAATTCCTTTCACTTTTTACTTTCTGTTTTTTTTTGCTGCATTTTTGCTAATGTTTTTATCCGCTGGTATCGCTACGTCTATGAAGATGTGGTTTTGACTTATTTATCAAGTAATGTGAGATCTGGTCTGTTTTGCGGTACAGTTTGAACATATTTTTTCATCGGTGTGTAAGTATCCAGTTTTCTTTGAGATTTCTTTTTTGAAAATTTAGCAAGCTTTCCTTTTGATATTTTGATGTAAGCACCATAGACTTATACCATGTAAAACCAGTGGTCATCTTCACTTAAATAAATCTTACAACTAATGTAGAATTTGCACCTTTAGTTATCACATATTATTAATACAGAGGCACACAGTTTGGATCATAAAAGGGAATAAGACAAATCAGTACAGGCATAGGATGAACCAATAGACCACGACAGCATCAAGTAATAATCAGGAAGAAGACACAGAGGACCATAATGAAGTTAAAGACAAAGACAAAGGAGGCAATGGCAAAATATAAGAAGTAGAATAACCAACAAAAAAATTAGTAGTGCCATTATGGATAGAATTAGAAGAACAAATATACTAAAAATGT
This sequence comes from Pissodes strobi, assembly GCA_016904865.1. Lineage (NCBI taxonomy): Eukaryota > Metazoa > Arthropoda > Insecta > Coleoptera > Curculionidae > Pissodes > Pissodes strobi. Next base: position 13,349 of record JAEQML010075244.1, read on the forward strand.
TGCGTTAAATTTAAATTTAGAAAACGCGTAACAATAATAAATACCCTAGATAATACAGCAAATTACACTTAAGCCAAGGAACAGGGGAATAGATAAAAGAAGAAAAGGTTTTAAAAAGTAATATGAAAATAAAGGACAAATAAAACTAACAACGAATTTTGATCCAGTTGTCTCAGACAAATACCTTACAAAAGAAATCAGATCGAAATGTATGAGAAACAAAGATAGGACTAAGTATATATAAATAGACAATATAAAATAGAGGATTGTACTAAAATATTAAAGGTGAATATCGCCAGATACAGAGACAGTTATACAATATCTAAAGTAGCAGAAAGTATGTAAATACAAGGAAACCAAAAACTTAGTCAGAGATAACAAAAACTGAGCAAATACAAAGAAAAGAATTAACCACAAACTGCGCAACTAAAAAAGTGGCGCGAAATTTGAGTGTTAAAAACGCGTAACAACGACAAATACCTTAGATAATACGGAAAATTACACGTAGGAGGAAGAACAAGGAAATAAAAAAAAGAAGAAGAAAAGGTTTGAAGAAGTAATATGAAAATAAAGG
>JAEQML010075245.1:0-13921 GCA_016904865.1 Pissodes strobi
TATGGTGATGACCAGTTACGAAAGAGAAGTTGAAAGACTTCAACGTTTGTTCGAAGAAGTATTAACAGATGATGAATCGGTCGATGAGGAGGACCCTGGTGAGATAGACAATGTATCTGGCCAAACTGATTCCAACGATACAGAACAAGAAAATGATGACTCCGGTCCTACAGTCACACTAGATCCAAATTAACCTAATTGTTTCGGAAAAGATGATGCAAAATGGACAAAGCATTGCTCAGTAAGGACTACTAAAGCTTCTCAAAATGATTTAGTCAAAGTATTTCCGAGAGTAGAGCCGATGTCCCATCTGACCACAACTCATTGCTATGTCAACTGAAGACAAAACTAAAAAAAGACGCTGCCACAGAGAAAGTCCCAGAAATATGACAAGAACCCTGAAATCCAAGAGAAAGTAAAGAATGCTTTAAGATCTGAATTAAAAGACATACATACGTCTATTTCTGAACCGGACAAGACCTGGAATAAAATGGAAACAAGAATAATTGAAGTTAGCAACCGTTTTTTAAAACCTAATACCACGAGATAGAAGAAGAAAGGGTGAATGACCGACGAAATTATGTATCTCATGGAAGAAAGGCGGAGAGCTAAATCGAATAATGCTCAAGAATATTGGGCAATTCACAGGAATATCTGAAAAAAGACCCGAGAAGCCAAAGCAAAATGGATGACCGAAAAGTGCAGTGAAATAGAAGATCTAAATAAGAAACATGACATATTAAATACACATAAAAAGATCAAAGAAGTCACGGGCCTAGACAAAGAGCTTTTGGAAATGTATCTGACGAGAATGGTAGTATTATGCTTGAAATTAATGGTATGGAAAAATATACTGAACATCTGTTTGATGATGAACAAAGACCCAAAAAACCAATCCTTGATATTGTTGAAGGTCCACTATCAGAAGTAAAGCAGGCAATTAAGCTCATGAAAAACGGAAAAGCAATGGGTCCAGATGAAATACTATCAGAATTTTTTAAAATTATGGAAGAAGATACCATTGAAACACTAACTGCACTTTTAAACAAAATATATGATACTGGCATAATCCCAGAAAGATGGCTTGCATCTACCTTTATTACATTGCCCAAGAAATCCAATGCAAAATCGTGCGAGGACTTCCGCACCATTAGCCTGATATGCCATGTACTTAAAATATTTCTCAAGATCACTCATGCTCGGATATATAAAAAAATGTGAAGAGACCAATGGAGAAACACAATTCGGGTTCAGAAATGGACTGGGAACGCGTGAAGCATTATTTGCAATACAAGTCTTGGTTCAACGGTGCAGAGACGTAAACTGCGACGTATACGCGTGTTTCTTAGATTACACCAAAGCTTTTGACTTTGATGCCAACATGGAAAAATGATAGATCTGTTAACAGATATTGGACTGGATGGAAAAGACATCAGAATTATCGCTAACCTCTACTGGGGCCAAAAAGCTACAGTCAGAGTTAAAAATAGGCTGAAAGAATACATTAACATCAAAAAGGGTGTACGGCAAGGTTGCATACTGTCGCCGCTCCTGTTCAATCGTTATTCGGACAGCGTTTTCAAAGAGGCTCTAGAAAACACAAATCCAGGCATCAGAGTTAAGGAAATCATCAATAATATCCGCTATGCTGACGGCACCGTCTTTATCGGACAGTATGGAAGGGCTACAAGAGTTTTCAAACAAAGACCAAATATATGGTGATTAGTAAAAATCCAATTCAACCAGATATCTTGTACATAAACAATAAGCCAGTTGAAAGGAAATCAAAGTTCACTTATCTCGGCTGCACGTTAAACGAAAACTGGGATCACTCACAGGAGATAAAACATAGAATTGAAATAGCGAGAAATACGTTTATACAAATGAAACCGCTTCTGTCCTGTCGAGATCTGAATCTGGCCCTTAAAAAGAGAATAGTCAGGTGTTATATATACTCCACTCTTCTATACGGTGTAGAGGCTTGACGCTGTCAGACGCTATGAAAAGAAAGCTACAAGCTTTTGAAATGTGAATTTTCAGAAGAATTCTTAGAATCTCTTGTATAGAAAGAATTACCAACGAAGAAGAACTCCGAAGAATAGCATGTGAACCTGAAATCATGCTTACTGTGAAAGGTAGAAAATTAGAGTATTTTGGCCATATCATGAGAAATAGCAAGTACAGAATTCTCCAAAACATAGTTCAAGGCAAGGTTGATGGCCGACGAGGACCTGGGAGAAGAATAATTTCTTGGCTAGCTAACTTGAGAAAATGGTTTGGAGCAACATCTACTGAACTGTTTCGATGCGCAGCCAATAAGATCTGCATAGCTATGATGATAGCCAACGTCCGTAATCGGATAGGGCAATAGAAGAAGAAGAAGAAGACCGTGCACTAAGACATCTTGTAATGCCCATGGATATTTAAGGATGAAATGTTAAATGTTATAGTAGAAAGTACAAATATCAAGATAACATCAGTTCAAGACAAAACTGCTTGAGGGTTGCTTTGGTGTTCGAAAGACAAATCACCTAAATGTAAATTATATGTGGCGGGTAGATGGAATTGAAATTGAAGCATTTCGTCTGACCATGGGTAGGTATAAACAGATTTAAGGTATTTCTTTAGTGTTTAAGAATTGATGACATCCATAACCGAGAAGAGAGGCAAAGTGTTGATAAATGGGCCTCCATCCGCTAGATTTCTGATGGCTTTGTTAGGTGCTATAATTCTGCGTATAAACATTCAGAGTTTGTCACTATTGAGGAAAAACTAGAGGCATTCAGAGGCAAATTCAGTTTTCGGCGGTACATGCCAAAAAAGCCCAGTAAATATGGCATAAACTTTTTTGCCATTTGCGGTGCAAAAGTGTGGTATATAAGTGCAATGGACGAGTATGTCGGCCAACAGCCAGATAGTCCATTCAGAATTGATAACTCTGCCAGAGCCATTGTTGAACGGCTAATGGAACATATAGGCAGATCTAATCGAAACGTAACTACTGATAATTGGTTTACCAGTGTTCCGTTAGCTAAAGGTTTAAAATCTAAAAAACTAACTCTTATGGGACTTCTCAGAAAGAAGAAGCGGAAATTGCCACTAGAACTTAGAGCAGACAATGGAAGAGCCGTTGGTTCAAATATGTTCGGTTATGATTCCGACTGCATAATAATTGTATAACCCATACTATCACCAAGAGAAAAAAGAATTTTACACCGCGACGATAGAGTTTGGAAGATAAGTGGACTTCCTGCAATAATTGTCGATTATAATGCCACCAAAGGTGGCGTCGACGATGTCGACAATTGTGCACGCTGTACTAGAAGGTGGAACAATGTTATATATTTTTAGTATGATCAATGTGGCTGCAACAAATGCTTTTGTACTAATCTAATAGTTCAAATTCAAATGTTTCCCGAAAAGACTTCTGCTTCGAATTTGATAAAAAAGGATAATAAATAACGGGCAACTTGCTCATGCATTTCTAAAACTATATAACCCAGAATAGCGGATTAGCATGGGCGTTGCTTTAATTGCAACAGAAAAAAAGAACAAGAGGATATTAAAAGAATTTAAATATGATTAAAACTTTTTTAGAGTATGACCGCTTTTGACCACTTCCACTGCTGCCCTCAAGATTAGTAGAATTTAACGGCCTCCGACTCTCGTAACACACAACTAAACTTTGGGTCTGAGGCTAAATACTTTGGGGTCACCTTCGATGCTAAATTAACCTTGAATCTTCATTTAAAACGAAGACTAAATAAGGCATACATTTCTTATGAACAGTGCCGCAGGACCGTGGGAAAGACCTGGGGTATGAAATCCGCGATCGTAATGAGGGTCTATACTGCTATAGTCAAAAGCATTCTTATCGTGCGGGTCCAAAGGTCACAATTTTCAGTAAAAACTTAATTCGTGGCAGATTTTGCATGTAAAATCTGTCAAAGGAATGACATTTAATGAAAAATGTGACCTTTGGACCCGCACGTTAAGACCGCTTTTGACTATATCATAAGACCCATGTTTGCCTATGGAGCCGTAGTTTGGTGGCCCAAGAGTCAATGGCAATGCTTAAGCTCAGCCAGGTATAGAGAACTGCCTGCCTAACCATAATGGGAGCTCTGAGAACAACCCCAATCAGAATCATGGAAGTAATGTTGTGCTTGCCGCTCCTAGATATTTATCTAAAGAAGGTGGCTCTGACTGTATTGCTAAGGCACAGAGTCTTTGATGTACAACCCAGCGTAGAATATGGAGAGACTAGACGCCGCCTGTGGGAAGGGGCAGTCGAAAAACTGCCACTACCGCAGGCCAGAGCAGGCAGCATATCTCTCAAGCTTGTCTTCGAAAAACTCTATGATATACAAATAAGACGAAATAACTGAAGATACGGTTAAAATTTTCGTGGCCCAAGAGTCAATGGCAATGCTTAAGCTCAGCCAGGTATAGAGAACTGCCTGCCTAACCATAATGGGAGCTCTGAGAACCCCAATCAGAATCATGGAAGTAATGTTGTGCTTACCGCTCCTAGATATTTATCTAAAGAAGGTGGCTCTGACTGTATTGCTAAGGCACAGAGTCTTTGATGTACAACACAGCGTAGAATGTGGAGAGACTAGACGCCGCCTGTGGGAAGGGGCAGTCGAAAAACTGCCACTACCGCAGGCCAGAGCAGACAGCATATCTCTCAAGCTTGTCTTCGAAAAACTCTATGATATACAAATAAGACGAAATAACTGAAGATACGGTTAAAATTTTCGTGGATGGCTCAGAAACCAAGGAAGGAGCAGGCTGTAGAATTTACTCCCGTAGCCTGTGAATTGAACTCAAATGGTCAATGGAGGTACACGCAAGCATAGTTTAGTCTGAACTTGCTGCTATATCCATAGCCGGAAAAGAGATTGTTCGCAGAAATACTAGCCCTGAAACATACAGCCATGTCAGTACTAGAACGACACAATTCACTGGAGGATGCCGCCCGCAAAAACAGAATTTCTTCGTGCTCGGTTAACATTATGGGAGCTAGCCTTTCAAACCTACCTATCGCGACGTTGATACATATGATAAAAAAAGATCACCCATGTAGACTTTAGGGCAAGATGAGACGAAACAACTAACAGTCGACTTGCCAGGGAGCTGCTAAGCTACCTCAATGAGTCTGCAGCAAAGGCATACCAGGGTATGTCAAGAAAGAACCTACGAGTCATCGGGGATTCTGACTGGACGCTGCCAGCTAAGAAATAATCTCTGGATAATGAGATTATGCGAGACACCTCTATGCAGAGGCTGTGAACAAGAGGACGAACAGCAGAGCATCTGCTCTGCGGTTGCGACGCTGTTTCGGAACTAAGGGAATCCATTTTGGGAGAACGATGGCTTTTCTCAGAACAGCCTCCTCGGGCAACCTCGTCGCCTTCTTTACAATACTAGGCTGGGCGATGCCTTAGATGGATTGGTTGACCTAGGGAGGATGCGCAAGGTATCCAATGGGGCCTAAGTGCCGTGGTCTTTCAAGGTCACCCTCTCACCATTTCCAGATTCCAGATTAGTAGAATTTAAATGCATAACAGATTTTTTTAATGAGACTTAGAGGTCTTACTTAGAAGTAAGGGAGTAAGACAGGGTTGCGTCTTGTCCCCCTTACTCGTTAATCTGTACTCTGAAGCAATTTTCGAAAGTGCCTTGAAAGATACAGATGACGGTATCAAAATCAATGGTCAGGTGGTCAACAATCTACGTTACGCTGACGACACAGTCATAATAGCAGATGGCCACGAAGCATTACAACGCCTTGTAGATAGAATATCTTCCGAAGGAGAACGACTCGGCCTAAAGATTAACCCGATCGTGCCATGATGATGTCAGGGCTCGACAAAACGAGGGTAATGATGGTTAGCAGAACACCAAATGTGCTCCTGAACATCACAGTGAATGAAAAGAAAATCCAACAGGTCACGAAATTTAGATATCTAGGATGCTGGATAACTGAAGACCTAGACCCAGACGTGGAGATACGTAGTAGAATCGAGCAAGCCAGAGTGGCATTCATGAACATGAGAACTCTTCTTAGCAACAACAGCCTTAATTTGAAGTCACGGTACCGCTTTGTGAAATGTTACATTTACTCTGTGCTACTGTATGGGGTGGAGACATGGACAATAAAGGTCAATGCCATGAACCGACTGGAAGCCTTTGAGACGTGGGTTTTCAGAAGGATGCTAAAGATTCCATGGACGGATCGCGTGACGAACAATGAACTCATAGGTAGAATGGAAAGAGGAAGAGAATTGCTACAAATAGTGAAAAGAAGGAAAACTGCATACTTAGGGCATATATTCAGAAATTCTAAGTACCAATTACTAAAGCTAATTATGGACGAAAAGATCGAGGGAAAGAGAGGCATCGGCAGAAAGAGATTTTCGTGGCTGGAGAACATAAGAGAATGGACAAACCTCGACGCCCATTCACTTTTCAGAGCCGCCCAAGATCGAAAAGAATATGCCAGAATTGTCGCCAACATTCACTGAGTGGATAAGGCACCTCAAGAAGAAGAACTTAAGAAGTTTTAACTTGAATATTAAACCAGGCGCGCATCCACGACCGCACCCCTGTTAAGTGACCGCATCCAATTTGCCTAAATATCAGTTGTATATTTGAGTTTTTCGGTAATGGAGGGGTCGGTTGATAACGGTTAGAGGCGGTCATCTCTGTTGGGTGACCGTAAAAGGTCTGCTTAAAAATTATATTTGAATTTTTCTATATTGGAGTGGTCAGAGATGGTCGTGCCGTGCCGTAAACATGTTTTGCTATATTAACCGTATTCCTCTTAAGTAACCGCATCAAATTTGCCTAAAAAAATTAGTTTTATATTTGAGTGTCTCCATATTAGGACGGAAGTTAGGGGCGATTATACTGTAAAATTATTTTACTGGGTTAACCGCATTTCTGTCGAGTGCCTGCACTTCAATAAGTTGTTCCTTTCCGGATAATTACATTATTACCTTTTGCTGATCAGCAAAATAGGTATAGACCTCAATGTTTTAATGAGGAGCTAAGAAGAGACATCAGCATTATTGCTTCAGATAGAAATGCTAAAAGGGTTTTGAATAGGAATAGGCTAAGATACACAAAAACTACAACTAAGCTGTAGTCTTGATGTAACGATTTATTTTAGGGCTAGAAGAAAAGGAAAATGCCCAGTGGTGTCGCTAGACAGGGCTAATGTCACGCCTCAGTTTGTATACATTGATATAAACATTTTTTGAAATCCTATTCAATTTTGATGACATGGATTTCTTATTTTTTTTTTGTAAGAGTAAGAGTAAGAGTAAGAGTAACTCATCATTGCTAACAACATACGATGAGACGTTTTATTGTTTAGTACATTTTATTAAAAACAAAAATATAAATGCGGTATAATACAATTAAATATGTTTAACAAAATAAAACAAAAACATAAGGTACCATTGGGCGCAAAAAAAACTGGTACAAGAAATAAATTGAAAATATATTGCTCTTATACTATCAGGAAAACTTAAGCCTAAGAAAATATTGACAAATAAATGACAAGAAACACAACATTTCTGGCTGTTGTATGAGTGTTGCAGGTAGAGACCGGTTTTCGGCCGAAAAGAAACTTTATTCCGAATTTCATTTTCGGTTTTCGGCCGAAAAATAACTTTATTCTGAATTTCGTTTTCGGTTTCGGCCGAAAAGAAAAAACGGTTTTCGGTCGGCCTCTTAGGTGTTCAGGTATTTGGTAATTAAACTCAGGTGTTTATAATTCATTTCCATACTGCACCTTATTATATTATATAATAGTCTAGGAGATTGCAATAAATTTCTTTGTACCAGTTTTTTTTTGCTCGCAATGGTACCTATTATTAAAAACTAACACTTATAAACAAATACGTCTTTTTTTTAAGAAGAGACCAAGATTTTATAACATTAGTTAAGTCAACATTTTTAGCTACATCTCCTTCACACCAATTCTTACAGACAAACTATAATAAAATCAACAAGACGCTAGCCATCATATCTCCCAATTGTCTTCGGCTTCGACTGCTGACGTTCGGCTATAATTGGCGCCTGCATTCACGCCATAATTCAAAATCAGAATTAAGGCGTGTTGTAATATGTATTGAATGCAGTGTAATGTATTCGCGGAAACACATGCAAGCTGTTGTATATCCACTATAATATGGCTTTTGTTAAATATATCCTGGTTCTTAGTTAGATAAAGCAAAATATATCGTAGAAAGTGCTGACAAAGTACGGGCACGTATTACAACAAGTAATATTTCACTTCACGCATAACCTCCGCTCGCTTCGCTCGCTCCGGGGCTCGACAAATGGAAACTAACCAAGTGCTAACCCAAGCCATACCCAAAATCAAGAAAAAAACTGTTTAGAAATATAACCTTAAAAAAATAAAAAAAAAACCGACGAGATTTGAACCCGAGTTGCCGAAGTGAAAGCCACCCATGCAGACCCCTAGACCATCAGCGGACATACAAACAACTGGCAACTGGTTGCATCGCGAAGGCATGGCGCGAATGGAAACAGGCACAGGCGCCCGACGACTGCCGAACGTCAGCAGCCGAAGCCGAAGACAATTGGGAGATATGATGGCTAGCTACTAAAGTCCGTTCAAGTCTATTGCGCGGTTACGTCATATCATTCCATCTTTCTTTATGCAATGAACGTATGTACTAAATTGGTCCGTCAAATTGGAATCTTTGACATCGATTTGCGTCAATGTCAAAATATCATAACGAGAATAACAGATTTAATTCATTGATTTGTTGGTAGTTGGTTTGTGTTTTACGCTAATAATTGCTAATACAAATCTTTTTGAGATGCCCCACCGGTTCAGTGAGAAAGAGCAAGCGTTAATTTTAAAATTAGTGCATTATTTCACACCTGAAAAAGATGCTGGTACGCCACTTTTACCTTCGAAAGCTGTGCACAATGTAAGTAATATATATATTTTTTAATTTGATAATACTAAAAAATGATATCTCTAGAAAAAAATTATTTTTGATGTGTAAACATCTTACGCGGCGATATGAGGACAAATCTCGGCAAATTAGACGGAAATGCGCAAACCAATTCTAGCCGCTAGGGCGGTATTATATACAATTTTGCCATTTAAAATCGTTTTAAATGGATTTTAGACGATAAAAAGGCATATTTTAAATTAGACGAACTGTAAAAAGTATTATTTTTTAATTATTATATTCGCAGTGTATTTGGATCCATAGCACAGCTTATTTTAAATGGACGGTTGAATTTAAAATGAATTTTCGCTTCAAAATCCACGACAAATTCGTCCAAAGCCATGGCTATTGGCTTAAAAAAGTCCGAATTTTCGGATTTTTATACAATTTTGCCATTTAAAAACGTTTTTAAACGGATTTTAGACGATAAAAAGCATATTATTATTTTAATTTAAACGAACTGTCAAAAGTATTATTCAGATGCCCAGACGTTTAAAACAATATTAGGTTTGTTCTAGCATGAAATCTCGGACGGTTTGAAGCCTCCGGAGTTTGCGCATAGCAATAAAAGCGACGCTTATATCGCTATGCGCAAACTCCGGATGGCTTCAAACCGTTCGAAATGTCCTGCTAGAACAAACCTATTGTCATTAGTATGTAAAATTGATAAAAACGGAACGTGCTCCGGAATAGAAAACAGGTACAGAGACATCTTTTGGCTAGTGTAAAAAATAACGTACGAGTTTATCTAAGACGTATGGATCTTTTCTTTTGACGTCAGAAATTCTGACGTAACAGCGCAATAGCCTTGAATAGACTCTAATATAATGTCATCGGCATCGCCAAAAATGAAACAGGAAGAACGGTTTTTAAGAATGGGAATGGCTAAAGTTTTGTTGACGTTTGGTTTGGTGGCTGCTAAAGATACGACTTACTGATATGCTACAAATAAAGGAGTATAAACGCTACAATCAAAGTTAAGGCGTTCTCATTTATCACTTGGCATATACCCTAGGATTGTAGGAACTATAGTTATTGCACTTCGAGATCTAAATTCGCTCATTTCATAATTTGTATTTTTGACAACATTGTGTTTTTTTGGCAGCGGGTAACTTTTCCCAACTTGATGCCTAAATGACCATAATTCCTAACTAGCTCATCGTGATGGGAGGGGGGACGGTCGCCCCCATCCCCCCTTAGCGACATCACTGAAAATACCTAAAAAACCATAGGAGGGAGCGTCTTATTTGGGTGCAAGAACATGTCTAACCGAAAAGGGACTGCCTTACGGAAAAGGGATTTACTCGTCTTCTTAGAAAGGCCCTCGAGTGCAATCTGATCCAAAAAAGGTAAGAAAACCACGCCATCAAACTATCGTCCAGTTGCCTTGCTGCCAATAATCTCGACATGTATGGAATGTGTAGTCAATCAGCAACTACTGAAGTACCTCGAAACCAACAGAATAATTAGCGATAACCAATACGGCTTCCGCAAACAGAAATCAACAGGAGATATATTGAATTATGTCACTCATATTTGTATTAGAGCAATTGAGAGCTACGGAGAATCTCGAGCGATTGCGTAAGTTATTTCGAAGACATTTGACAGAGTTTGGCATGATGAATTGCTCAACAAACTGTAGTCCTTCGGACTGCCAGCGTCTCTCTGCAGCTGGCTTGCCAGTTTCCTTAAGAACCGATCTCTGCGCAATTGATGGACATATCTCAGATACATTCACTATAAATGCGGGAGTGCCTCAGAGCGCAATACTTTCACCAACTCTTGTCCTCATCTATATTAATGACCTGCTAACCGAAACCAATAATCCTGTTTACAGTTTTGCAGATAACAGTACCCCTGTCTCCCAATTTAGATCAGAAAAACCTTTGGCAGCAACTGAGACTTATCACTGAAGACAGGGGCAGATTACAACAATTAAGATCTGGAGAAAGTTTGAACCCAGGGCGACAGGAATTTGGTCCAATTTAATGCTGCAAAAACCCAAGCAGCCACGTTTACCAAGAAAGCCAATACGGCGTGCCCTGACATCATCATGACACGATCGATCATTCCATTATCCTCGTTAATTGAACAAATCAGCCTCGCAGAAGCTTAGGGCGCTACTTCGCAACAAAGATATATATACACCGCAGCAGCTACTCTTGCTCTACAATGCCCAAATAAGATTGTGCTTAAAATATTGCTCACACATCTGGAGTATCGCACCTATACATATCCTAAAGCGGCTGGATTGCATTCAGAAAAGAGCTGTGCGTCTCGTCAGCGACTTGGAGTTAACCCATATCTGGATAGTCTGGAACACCGCAGACATGTGGCCAAGATCTCCCTGTTTTACATATATTTTCATGAAAGATGTTCCAAGGATTGGCCCACATCATCCCGCCCCCAGCAACGCCTGTAAATGCTTGAGCAGAAGTGATTTACAACAGCAAAACTGAACTTTCTATTTTAAATGTAACTGTGAATGCTGTACTTTATAGAGACAACATTTTGCGGTAAACTTTGGTACAGATTTTCTTATGGTCGACGATAATGCAAGATCATACAAGGCCCGAATTTTTCATGAGTTTTTAGAGGCAAATAATGTCAATGCACTAGATCACTTCAAAAATCTCCAATTTAAACATCAGAGAGCATGTGAAACGTGTTACCTCCTTCGGGAGGACTCACTCTCATTAAGTCACTACTGATCTCGCTTAGTGCGGTCAAGACAAAAATTTCTAATAATAACAAAATTGTCAAAAAAGCATTTCCTTATTAAAATAAGACAGCGACAAGGCCTTCAATAGAAGAGATATTAAAGATTTGAGAAATTACCTTGTAAACAAAAGCCTAATAAGTAAGTAAAATAATGTAGAAAAATAAATTAAAGAAAAAACACATATTGGAATTATTCATCCTTGAAATTTTGAAAAATACATCGCATCATTTATCACCTTGTCTATGGAAGTCCTTAAGAGATTAAAATATTGGAGCACCCTATACTTTTTCTCAACGAATGAATCTTTACCCTCGTGAAAACCGTCTGCTCTAATCACTTATATTTTTTTAATATTTACGTTCAAAATTAGACGAAAAATTACTTGTCCCGGAGCAAATGCTTCAGTTTAGTTCAATATTAATATATTGGTAACATAAAATAGAACATGTGCTGTTTAAAATGCGGAAAACTTAGGAACAGATTTTCTTTTGGTCGACGATAATGCGAGATCACACAAGGTTCAAATTGTTCATGAGTTTTTGGAGACAAATAATGTCAATAATTCAGTGAGAATTATCTCCTTGATCCCTAGATTGAAATTGATTTGAAAACTCTAGATTTGAATATTATAGAACATGTGAGGGATTTTTACTCCTCCCGGACGACTCACTCCCATTAAAACACTACTGGTCTCGTTTTTCGTTAAAAAAAAAATAACTCTCAAAATAGGTAAAAATTTGAGAAATTACTTTAAAAACAAATGCCCATTAAGTAAAATAATGTAGAATAATTAATAAGGGAATAAATATTAAAAACGCACATATTGAAAGGATTCATCCATGAAGTGTTGAAACATTCTTTACAGATTTTTTATTGAAAAAGTTTAAAAAAATATCAACTTTTGACCAATCATTAAAAAAGAAATTCAAAGCAGAATACGAATATTTAAATAAAAAAAAAATAGATGCACTTCCAGTTAAACCGGAAGTGCCATCGGACGTGTAAATGAGCAGTAAAGTTACAGTGGAGTACAATGGATCTGGGTCACTCGGTATAAGCATAATTGAGACAATGACGTTTAAATTAGCCGGTCGGTTGCAATTTTACGGGTTACAATACAACCATTATACGAAACGAGAACGTCACAAAATCGACCTATACGGATGCAAAAGCGGCTCGGACGAAAAACGCCGGCCGATTTAAAATTCTTTCTTGGCATGTTGCTAAATGACTTGGCTGCTGTTTACCCAACCGTTTTTTTTTATTTTCTCTTTTTTTCTGGCTGAGCAATTAGAGGCATGTACACCTATATTTATTCATATAATCTTTGTAATTATCTGGACATAAGCGAGGCGAAATGAAGCGGCCGCAGGTCGCAACAATTCTTGCATTTATTAACCGGGCGGCTTTTTACATAATTTCAACGTCGAGGATATGGCTGGGCAATATCGTAGATCAATGATCAACTATCGATATAAGAGCTTATATCGATATATTCGATATGTTCGATATATCGAGATGTTACGTGTAATATTTTTTATTGACAAGGTATTATATAATGTATATGTTGCCAGCAAAGTATATAATTCAGTCATAGGGATAAGTGCACTTTTGGTCAATTTGGAGATACAGGTATTTAATATAGTGGGGTACAAGTTAATTTCCAACCAGTAACGACATCTGTGGGTATTTCACTTAAGTCCTCAAAATATATTTATTTACCATTGAATATTGGTGCGCTTGTACCTCTTGTCCTGAAAACAAGTGTCACTTATATCGTTTGACCGCCAATTTTTTCACGCTTGTTAGGTGAGTGATACTGTAATAGCTTTAAGAGTTGACTGGAGTAAACTCTCTAAGTTATCGATCGAGAGTCAAAATATCGAATTTGATCGAAAGCTAAATAACCGTATTAAAAAATATCAAATACATATAGCATTTCGAGTGCAAAAAGTCGAAAATTGAAAATATCGAAAGCATGATATCAAAATAAAAAAATAACGTAAAAGCAAAATATTGAAAAAAAACGAAATTTGAAAATAGAGGAATAACAACTTCGAAATTGCAAAATATTGAAATTGAAACGAATCGAAAAAACAAAATATCAAATCTTCAAAATTTCGATAGATAACGGAAAATATCTGAGTTACAAAATGTTTTTAAGTGAAAAGTATATGAAGAAAAAATATCGTAAAAG
>JAEQML010075248.1:0-13920 GCA_016904865.1 Pissodes strobi
TAAAATAAGTCGTTTTCTACCCTTCGGGGGGAAAACGCTGTATATTTATGGATTTAGTGTTTCACTTTTAAAACGAATTAAAGACCCAGTCATAATTCATTTAACAAAGCTAATCAATAATGCACACAAACGGGGAATACCCAACTGTTCTTAAGAAAGCCAAAATCATTCCAGTTTTCAAAAAGGGTGATGTGGTTGATTTAAACAACTATAGGCCTATAACACTAATACCTGTGTTCTCTAGAGTATTTGAATTTCTTATCAAGAAATACCTTTATGAATATTTCATAAATAACAAGTTATTTAATAAAAGTCAGTTTGGCTTTAGACAAAATCGATCTACTATTCTGGCTATTTTGGATGTGATGGAGTACGTACTTGGGGGCTTTGAGGAGGGACACTACATTGGTGCCACTTTCTGTGACCTCTCCAAGGCCTTTGACTATGTGTCTCATCATATCCTGGTGGGGAAGCTGAAATATTATGGACTATATCCAAATTAATTGAAGTTGCTTCAGAGTTATTTGGATGGTCGTATGCAGCAGACTTGGTATGGGGGTAGACTCTCTGAGGAGTTTAAGATTTCCTATGGGGTACCTCAGGGGTCGATTCTTGGGCCTCTACTATTCATTATTTACATTAATGATATAGGAGTCACGGTGGACGGTATTTTTCTTGTGTATTTGGTATTGTTTGCCGATGACACAACAGCACTGTGCCATCACTCATCTGTGTCTGAAGTGAAATCAATGATGGAAAGGGGTATCGCAGCTTTGGCAAATTGGTTTGCTGCAAATAATCTGAGCATGAATGTTGCAAAGACCGAACACGTAATTTTTGGCTTAAGACCCATACAGAGAGACGACGGAATGTCAGAGGTAGTGAGGTTTCTGGGGGTGCATCTTCACCCTACTCTCCTATTCGAGCAGCATATAGATGAAGCCAGTAAAAAAATTGCAAGGTCCATATTTCTTTTGAGGAATCTTGTGGACTCGTTTGACGGGTCTGTGATCTTGTTGGTGTTTCATGCTCTTGTACAATCTCTTGTAATTATGGCATCCAGCCCAAGCCCAAAAAATATTTAAGCTTCAAAGCTTCGAGTAATTGAGGGTCTCGGGTACCAGGAAGACGTGCGAGAGCACTTTAAGAGGCTTGATATACTTACCTTACCATGTAGATTTATTTTTGAATGCCTGGTCTATACGAAAAAGAACATTCACGACTATCACCTGTCAAACGAACATCACCATTACAATACTATAGACATACACCTTGAATTCCTCAGGCTTAAAAAATCTTGTAACGCAACCCTCTACTATGGCTCAACCTTTTATAATAAAGTTCCACTAAATGTAAGAAAACTAAATGAAACTAAGTATGTAAGGTTTATCAAGGACTTAATAAAAAAATGCATTTTATACATTTAATGAGTTCCTGAGTTTTAGCATAATCTCATAACATGTTTTATATTTCACTTATAATTGTATGTATAGATAGTGTGTGTAAACTAATGTGAATCATGCTGTGTAAGAGATTCCGAATCTTGCGGGCCAAGCGTTTGGACTGATAAGCAACTCAGCAAAAAGCTTCCTTACGCGTTTTTAACCGAATTCTCGGGCTGGTTCTGTGAACGACAAATTCCTAGTAAATAATTATATTTAATTTTGGTAAATATTGGCTGTGCTCCTTTTACAGAGAGGCAAATAGGGTCGTTGCACCACTGTTCTTTTTTAGTTTTCCGGGGCGGAACCCGGAATTTTCCATGTAAAAATGTCAGATGACGATATGTCAGTCATATCGGTCGACTCGGACTCGGGCAATTCCATGAATGAGTCACGTACGCAATTATACATCTCAAAATTGAGAAAATACCCGAAGTGCAACCTGTGTATCGGAATGATACCGCTGCTAACAAGTGCAAACACGGGCTCCAGGCTCGATTACAAAACGGCAATCGACACACTAAAAACACATTTTACTAGGGACCATAAAGCAATATTCAAAAGGCCTGCATCGGTCAAACCTAGAATAGACTGCGGTAATACCAAACCCCCTATCAAGGATAATGCAAAGCCAACGGGCTCTGAAACGTCCCCAAATTGCAAGAAGCAAAAGTTAGGGAACGTATCGCACAGCGAACCGCAGAAAGAAATCGGTCAAAAAACTGGAGACCAAAAAACCGAGACAGAAAAAACGCTCGACAACAACACCGAGATGGATGTTGCGCAGTTTCAATCTGCGCATCTTCTAGCAGACGAACCCGGCAATATACCGTTTAAGACCCCTTACAAAACCATCCCATTCAAAAAAGGGATACGTATGGTTCAGGTAGACATGGGGGACGAACCTGTACCCACCAAGAACAGATTTGAGCCACTAACTGACTCAGAAATTGACGAGAACGACGACAGAAGCAGCGTCGCTTCCTCGCAAATCTCAACGGCACGCAAGGTACAGAAGAAGACGAAGAGTACCCCAGCAAAGAACCCTAAAAATACCCCTAAGACCCCGCAGCAAAAGAAACCGACCCAACCCCCTCCAATCGTTATTAAAGGTGGTGCTCAAGATCACAAAGTGATAAAGCAAACCCTAAGCGACATGCATGTAGTGGATTATAACCTGAAGTACACCCGTTATAATCTCAGTTATAATCTACTGCACACAACTCAAAGATTGGTCGAATTTGAAAAGGCTATTCGAACGAGAAAGCGTCGAATTCCATTCATATGCTGAAGCCAGCCAGAAAACACATGCCTTTGTGTTGAGAGGTCTAGACGGCGGCTTCAGCACGGAGGAAATCCGCAATTTACTTGCTGAGGAACATGGACTAACAGTAAGAGCGGCTTATGAAATGAAGAAGACGCGAGTACCTCTCTATTTAGTCGTACTAGACGCCACCATAACACTGCGTCGGCTAAACCAAGAGTGCAGACTTCTTTCCCACGTCAGGATTTCATGGGAAAACCGCAGGGCGACAAAGACGGTCATGCAGTGCAAAAGGTGTCAGGGGCACGGGTACTCCATGACCTATTGTCAGAGAAAATGGGCCTGCTCGAAGTGTTCAGGGCCTCACCAAATTACGGAGTGTACAGGGTGGCTCGAATTCGTGTCTATGTATGGGGAACTCGAAAACCGTAAGAGATACAGTGTCGGTCAAATTAAGGCAAAATTGCGCATTTAGATGCCTAACAATATGCCGTTTGGAAAGTTTTAAAATTCCGAGTATTTCCGGAGATATCCGGAAAAAACCGAAATTTTGAAAAATCGTTTTATTTTTTTCCTGGGCTTATTTAACAACGGATTTCAAATTAAATTGCACTTTTGCATTGCCACTTTTTCCGCTCTATCCAATGATGGTATCCAGTTTGAAATCCGACGTTTCGTCTTCAAGGGATCATCATCAACTTTCTTTTTTTAAATACGAACTTAAATTTCTTTTATCGTTTTTCAGATGGTATTGGCGTTATTAATAATATGATTATGTTTTTATTTTTTTTTATTTTTTTTTATTTTCATTATTATTTTTTTAATTATATATTTTGCTTTGGCGTAATTTTAAATAATTTATGGTGGGTACTTTTGAAATTTTTATATTCTATAAAAATATTTTATTTTGTTTTTTGTATTAAGTGGAAAATTGGAGGGTATTAAAAATAAAAAATAATAAAATTATTTCCTACGGGAATATGGCCATGAACTATTACTCAAACAAGTTGCTTGAGTAATAATTCATGGCCATATTCTCATAAAAATAATTTTTATATTTTTTATTATTTTTAATAAGGGCTCCAATTTTCCACTTAATACAAAAAACAAATAAAATACTTTTATAGAATATGAAAATTTCAAAAGTACCTACCTTAAATTGTTTAAAATCACGCCAAAGCAAAATATATAAAATAAAAATAATAAAATAATAATAAAAATTAAAAAATAAAATAAAAAAGGAATAAAAACACATACTCATATTAATAACGCCAATAGCATCTGAAAAACGATAAAAAAAATTAAAGTTCGTATTTAAAAAAAGAAAGTTGATGATGATCCCTTGAAGACGAAACGTCGGATTTCAAACTGGATATCATCATTGGTTAGAGCGGAAAAAGTGGCAAGGCAAAGGTGCAATTAGATTTGAAATCTATTTTTAAATAAGCCCAGGAAAAAAATAAAACGATTTTTCAAAATTTCGGTTTTTTCCGGATATCTCCGTAAATACTCGGAATTTTAAAAGTTTCTAAACGGCATATTGTTAGGCACCTAAATGCGCAATTTTGCCTTAATTTGACCGGCACTGTATCACTTGCGGTTTTCGAGTTCCCCATACATAGACACGAATTCGAGCCACCCTGTACAAGCAATAACATTAAATGTGCCAACTGCTTCGGAGATCACAGGGCGATAAGTGTATTATGCCCTGTGTATATCTTCAAAATGCAGCAAACTCAACCCGCCAACCCGAAAGCAAAGCAGGAATATAAGCCCGCAACACCCCCCGCAAACCCAGCCGGGAAGGGACTAGAGAATCCGACGCGACAAACGACGCTACTAGACAGTACAATCAACAGTTCCCAGCACTGCAAAAAAGAGGACAAACCCAGAAAAACATGCCAAGAAATAACCAGGTTAGTCAAAATCACGGTCAAGCCAATGTAAATAATAGTGTAAATAATAACCCTCAATCAAAACGTCAATTAGCAAACCCTAATAATATATTAAACAATGTAAATAGTTTGAATAACCTGCATAATGCCGTTAAACGTATAAATAGCTTAGTAAACTTCAACGAATTACTGCGCGCCTTAACTGATTACGCCAATATATTAGAATCCTGTCAAGGCAATAAATTCGAGGTATTACAAGCCTCAATGAAGTTTTTTACAGAAGACTTCAATGGTTATAATATATAGATAATACGATGCCCATTAACGTTCTCTCGTGGAACTGCAATGGCATCCGCTCTAAACTCGGAGAACTGAAAAATTTCATTTATAATAATCCTAATTTGCATATAATATTTCTGCTTGAAACCAACATCGATGCTGGTTTCAGGCTGAAATTTTACGATAGACAGGTCCTGCGTTTTGATAGGCCTGATCGATGCGGAGGAGGCGTGGCCTGTCTGATTCACAGGTCAGTCCTTTACAAGCAGGTCGTAGGCCTGAGGTCCGTCATTGAGCACGTAGCTCTCGAGCTTGAGGGTGGCCTACGGATTGTCGGCGCTTACTCTCCTCCGGGTCTCCGCCTCCAGGAAGAAGATATTCTTGCTCTGCTGCCTGCTGGCAGGAAGACGCTCCTGATTGGCGATTTAAACGCAACGCACGTTAATTGGCGTGGTTCTTCCAACAGGAGCGGACGCTTGTTATACAGGTTAGTGGAGCAGAATATTGACCTTGCCTATCATCAAACTCCCAATCCTACACATTATCCCGGTAACCGATTCAACCCATCGTTCCTGGATATTGCTATTTCTCGAGGAATAACTAACGCTTCTGAGCTCATAGAGCTGAACGAGCTCAATTCGGATCACCTCCCAATCAAGATTAGCCTACGTTCTAGGCTACAAGTAGCGCAGGAAGTAGTCCTGTCATATAGAAATCTTGATTGGAAGGAGTTCCGAGTGAGACTTAGCCAAGCAACAGTTGTTCCAAGACAAATAGACTCTATCCCAGAACTTGAGAGCGAGGTGCAAGCTCTAGTCACAAACATCCAGCGCGTCAGAGACGCAATTTGTCCTACTGTCAGTAAACGTTCGTTTACTGACACACTTCCAGATCATATAACAACCCTCATCACATCCCGTAACCGTATTAGGCGTAGGTGGCAACGAGCGAGGGTCGCCATAGACCGTGAACGTTTCATAGCAATGACCGGGGAGATAAAGGCACTCATTGCAGCCTACAGGAATGAGAAGTGGATGGAATACGTTAACACTATCAACCGTCATGATGGCTCGCTATGGAAGCTCGCCAGGCGCGTTCGCGGAGGCCCCGCCGAATTTCCTGGAATACTGCATCAAGGCGATGTAATAACGGATAACGTCGGGAAAGCGGAGGCCTTCGCAGACTACCTGGAGGGCGTCTTTAGCGAGATACCGAACACTACTCCATTCCATGATACTGTAGATGCTGCAGTGGAAAACTTCACCTCCACAAAGTATCCTATCGCCCCGGAAGTGCTAAGCAAACTACTAATAACTCCGCCGGACATCAAGAGAGTTCTTGCCCGCCTACCCGGAGACAAAGCCCCCGGTCCTGACGGCATTCCGTATATTCTGCTTAAGAATATGCCGAATAAAGCCGTCATCCACTTTATGCACATTATAAATGCTATTTTACGCTTCCAACATTTTCCGCTCCCCTGGAAGAAAGCGGTGATAATACTGTTTCCTAAACCGGGCAAAGATGCGAGACTAACAGCCTCGTATCGCCCCATATCTCTCCTAGACACGTTGGGCAAAGTAGCCGAGAAACTCGTAATGTCGAGAATTAACAATGTTGTTGAGAGTCGGAGGATTCTGCCACATGAGCAGTTCGGCTTTCGCCGCGGTCACAGCACTACTATGCTCGCGGCGAAAGTCGCGCAAGATACGCTCAACGGCTTTAACGACAGCAAGGCAACGGCATTGTTACTTCTCGACATAGAGAAAGCATTCGACAAGGTATGGCACAATGGGCTCATATACAAGCTTTTTGCTATTCATGGAATGCCACTTCATATAGCATCCCTCATTGCGTCGTACCTTGCGAATCGCTCATTCTCGATTCGTGTCCACAATAGCACATCAGAGCCAAGGCGCATCAAGGCCGGCGTGCCCCAAGGAACAGTATTATCGCCGCAAATATTCAGTCATTTTATAGCTGACTTTCCATCTCACCCCTCAACTTCCTTTGCCCTGTATGCTGATGACACTGTGATCTATTCACAATCGTCAGACATACAGGTCGCAAAGCATAATCTCTCTCAACATCTTAACCTTCTAGCTCCCTATTATAGGGACTGGAAAATATCCTTGAATGCGGCGAAGACAGAACTAGGGATTTTGACACGTAAACGTAACGTCGACATGACGCCAATAGTAATTGGCAACGCGGCTATCACGCCAAAGGACCCAGTCAAATACCTAGGGATAGTCTTTGACCGCAAGCTCCTTTTTTCCAAGCACGTCGCTGCAATAAGGGCTAAGAATATAGCAACACAAAAGAGTTTAAATCCTCTCATACGAACTAGATCTTACATGAGCCCGACTAACAAACTCACGGTTTACAAAACAATCATTAGACCGACACTTCTGTACGGGGCGCCTGTCTGGTGCTCCGTAGCGAAGACCCACCTGAAACATATACAAACAATACAGAACAGATACCTGCGGGCTGCTTTCTCCCTGACACTATGGGATCGCGTACGTGTCATAGAGCTGCACAACATGGCGAGTATTGATTACATCGACCAGCACATCAACAAGCCTGCTTGCAAGTTTTACGATCACGGTATCAGGGGGTCAGAATTGACCGCAGGTATCGCCAACATACGCTACAACCAACCTCACCTACCTAAATACGGACCGTTATACAAACATACGGACCTGTTCTACCAAGAACTGAGACCACCATAAACGACTAACACACATTAAGCATACCATACGAAACATTAAGTATAGAAAAAAAAGATTAACATACATAACGTACGTACAATGAATAAGAGAACAAAGACTAAGAACAGACATACAAACAGCTACAAACAACTCAGCAACCGACTGACATCGCTTTTGCCGCAGCCACCAAATCGCGCGTGCTATCCCCCTCCTATGCAACCTCTACGTGTTCCGAGCGATTAACTATATGTTATCCCCAGCCCTAAGGGCACAAATGCGTACGTCGTGTATGAATATATGCGACGATATGCATACCGCAGCTGGCAATTATGCCAATCACCTGTATATATTGTATATATTTGTATATATAAACGTTACATGTTTGTGCCGTCTTGTGTAAAAAAGAAGCAGGTTTTTTTTGCTCACTTTTTCCTGTGTTGTAAGGTTTGAGCCACCCTTAAATTAAACGCACACAGATCAATACAGCCTCTAGGTAACGAACATATCAACTTTGTTGAAGAGATACCCCAAGTAACAATACATTGACTTGATTGCTGACTAAACTAATCTTATAAGGGCCGACATCAGCCCATAAGTCGCTGGATGTTTGGTACGCGAGTGTATACGCGCAGTGAAAGTGCGTATCAAACCCGTGAAACGAGAACATCTAACACTTAACACGTAGAATAAGATTAGTATTAAGCACATTTATGTATCAATTATGCAATAAAGATTATTTTGATTGATTGATGCTGTGTAAGAATTTCATATTTGTTGCTTTTGCTTTTGCTTTTGCTTTGATAGAACGTCACTAAGCTCTGTATGAACCAAGCTTTAGTTAGTAAGCACCCCTTGAGTGCGTCAGTGTAAATTAAAAGGGAATTTTGTTGAAAATTATGTTAATGGAATACACACGAAGTTTCTAAAAGTTTTAATGGATCCCATGTATTTTCGAGTAAACGGTTTTATAATGAGCCGTAATAAATTATTACATTTATCGGATGTAATTTTAAGGCCTTGCACAAGACCACAGTATAGACCAATTAATTCTTCTTGCTCGGACTTGGGAGTAGTTTTGGGTGATCAAAAGAACGGCTATCAACCACCAAATGGATAAAATTAAACTTTGTAAATCATGCATATATCACTAGGGCAGTAGGTGTTTTTACATAATTATATAGATTTTTCAATTGCTAACCTTTGTGGTTGTACAACAGTTTTGTCAAAATAAAATACGATCAGTCGAAACAGAATACGCGTTTAATTAAAAATGGGAAACGGAAAAGTTTGTTGTTTCTAACCGTTTTTACGCCCACGACGATTCTCTCCCCCCGAGTGTCGTTTCTGGAAAAGAAAGAGCGATTTACCTTTGACCTATCCGGGGGGAGATAAATCCATCAAAATTTCAAACGCAGACAGAGGAACGAAGCGGTGGGTGGATACCAATAAAGGGAATTGTCTGCTGTACTAGAAGCCAATATTTATGGAATTTAACGGACGTATTTATTGTTCGTTGTCCGAAAGAGTGTCTCCCTATTTATTTATGAGCTCTCGAAAGAATAATTGACTGAAATAGTAAAACAAAAGTATCCACCAAGAGGGTAGGGTATAGAAGATCCTTTAACCACATACAAGGCTTACTTGTTTTGAAGAAGAATTTTTAGCTGCAATGGCCAAAGCGGCCTTTGGAGGAATGTTCAAGTTCGAGGAGCAGGTCTAAAAGAACCTTCAGGTTCTCAGGCCCAAGCGTTTCCAAATCAGGTGCCTGAGCAACAGCTTTTAACACGAATAAAACTGACTAAGCCCAGGTTGTAGGTCATACTTAACAAGTAAGTAGTACTTTCCTATATATGAAAAGATTACATCAACAATAAATAGTACAAAAAACTAAACTTTAGACAGACTAATGAATATAATACAAAAACATGCAAAAAGTTCGAGCATTAATGACACTATTTGGACAACGCCAACGGTTCCTTTTGCTAGTGAGTTCTGCATAATTACCTTACTATTTAGCATAGTTAATATAAGAGTACATACTACAATATACTTCTTCTTATAACTAAAATTTTACGATATTCAAATTAAAATAATGAGATGATTGAATATTATTACGTTAAAATATTCAGATTAAATTGAAATTACGCTCGGCTAACCTCTATGTAAACATTAATGACACTTTATCTTTCACCACCGACCTATCGGCCGCAATAAATAAGTGGATCATAAATCCCGCGCCAAACGCACACCATCATCAGAACGTGGGCGGATATGCCGACGAGTTCCAATTAAAAATTAATCAATTTCCGATTATCCCGATATCCAGACTCCACTACCGCCAGTAGAAAATTTCGGAAGTAGGTATAGTTCGAATTTTGGCGTTAAATATTGGTTCGAGTTTGATAGCAGCCTATCATATCTGATACTTTTAGAAATAATTTGTGTGAAATCTCAAAAGTCTAAATAAATAAATCTGACTTATTATGATGTAATTTCTTCTTTATATATTTATTATCAATAATTATTGGTTATTAATTTTTAATGAATACAATTATGCTTTAATGAATACAATTAAAAGCGATAATACATGGACATTGAATAAATCCGACACTGAACATTACCTCCTACAGAAAGGCCTACTAACTAATATTAAAATTGCGGTCACGTCATAACATCTAGTCAAATGATTTCACCATAAAAATACCATTGAATGGGAGCCCATTAAAAGTATAGATTATTTTATCGCGCGAACTTACGATGATTGTCTCGCTGGACGAGTGGAATTTCGAGTCCCAACTCGCCGTCTTCGATGTATTGTATATAACGATTAGTTTGAGAATTTGACGATAATGGCTGTCGCATTTAGTGTTATTTTCTTGAATTTTCCTGAAATCGCAACCATGTATGTGCTTTTAAGTGCGTGAAACTTGTACCTAATATTCCGTTGTATATTTAAGTATACAATTTATATTGTTAGGTGTATTTTTAAATACATAAAACCATTTATTTCGAATTTAACGACCTGATGCTTTTGTGCATTACCTTAATGTGTGCCGCTCGGACAGCTTGTTTACAGCAAGTATCCACTTATTGTTACAGTAAGTTTTTATGTTTAATTGCATGTTTTTCTCTCGGTTTCGGCTAGTTTTTTGGTAAGTGATACTTACTGTAATTATGCCTCAAAAAAGCTGTAATGGAAACTATAAAAATGGGCCTAAAGTTCATATTTTCGGTTTTCCAAAGGACGTAAGTTGAAGCTTTAAGTCATACCCTTCATGGGCTACTTGAAATTGCCAAGTTTATTACTCTAATTACTAACGATAAGCGTTTCGCACACTAAGATAGGACCACAAGCTTTCTTTATGGCTTAGGGTAGTTTATAAGTATGAGTAGCTTTCGAGAGAAATCATCATTATCATTACGATTACATTCGCATTCACATTCACGCTCTAGTCTCTAGTATCATACGCATT
The DNA here is from genome assembly GCA_016904865.1 of Pissodes strobi. Taxonomy (NCBI): domain Eukaryota; kingdom Metazoa; phylum Arthropoda; class Insecta; order Coleoptera; family Curculionidae; genus Pissodes; species Pissodes strobi. The sequence goes on from JAEQML010075248.1 coordinate 11,065, forward strand.
ACTTTGTAACCGACTTTAAATATAGTAGAATTTAGTTTGAGTAAAGTGGATCTTCATTTACCCGTGTCGGAAAACACGTATAAAATACTTCCTGGTGTTAGAATATCAACTCAAGGTACACAACAATATTAGACCACAATAATATACCAAATCTAACCCAAAAAATTAAATCTGTATAAAGCTTTTTCATGTTTTATCATATATAAACTATCTTAAAATGGAGAAGGACCAGTTTTCTATTAAAACAAATGACAGGTTCTGACAGCTCCGTCATTTTTTTTTAATTCTTTTAACAATTTTCATACAAGTCAAAAATGTCATATAACATATCATAAAATTCCAAAAACTGAAAAAGATGACTGCTATCGTTTGGCAGGATTTTGACGGGTGTCAAAATAGTTGAAATTTGTTGATTTACCTTGGCCGACTTAGTATAGAAATCGATATCTCGATCATCAAGAGCTGTCATAGTTAGTCTGCTTAATTTCAAAAATCTTTGAGAACTGCATAGCCACCCAATTGATAAAATTTATTGATGAAAATAACTTATTTACTTCATACCAGTTTGGATTAAGAAAGGAAAAGAATACTGTTATGGCAACACAACTCTTTTATTCATGATTCTTTTAATAACTTAGAGTTCAGCAATGTCTTGTTCTGTGACTTAAGCAAGGCATTTGATTGTGTGCCACATAATATCTTACTGCATAAATTTGGCAAATATGGCTTTAATACGAACAGCATTACCATTCTTAGGTCCTATTTGACGGGCAGAGAGCAGGTTGTGAGTGTGGGTGGGGTGTCATCAGCAACAAGTAGTATTACTATAGGGATGCCCCAGGGATCGGTTTTGGGACCTGTACTATTTTTAATCCACATAAACGATTTGCCATCTAAAGAACCAACAAATTGATTTTTTCGTTTTGCTGATGACACAACAGTAGCATGTAGGGCAGATTCTCTTGAGACCTCAGAGCTTGATATGAACATTTTGCAAAGTTGCATCCAAGACTGGTTTAACATGAACCTACTACATCTTAATGCTGACAAAACGAAAAGGGTAATTTTTACTCTGAGACAAACTGATCTACCAAGGGAGACCACAGTAAAATTTTTGGATGTTCATCTAGACCCTCTTCTTCAATTGCACTCGCACATTGATGCAGTGGCTGCAAAACTGAGGAGTACAATATATGCCCTACGTTGCCTTGCTGGTTGCTTCTCTGATAGTGCCCTGAGAACTGCATATTTTGGACTGTATCACCCTGTGACAACATATGCCATTTTGGTATGGGACCATGCTCTCCAAGTAAAGAGGTTGTTTGCACTGCAGAGAAGGGCAGTTAGAGTTCTTGGCAGATTGGGTTACAGGGATGACTGTAACAACTATGGGTATACTCATCTTACTATCGGTTTATATCCTGAAAAACCTACTGTGGATGCAGAGGAATAAAAGCCAATATCAGGTGCATGGAGATGTCCATAATTATGAAACTAGAAGTCGGAATAAATTGGTTCCAATTTTCCAGAGGCTGACAAGATGTCAGGGGGGCCCTGGGTGTCTGGCTGTTAAACTATTCAATAAACTATCAACCAATTATACTGAATTGCCTTTACTACATTTTAAAAATAAAATAAAACAAATTTTAATAAAAAATGCATTTTATTCGCCTAAGGAATATTTTAATTACAGCTTTTAGGACTGATATGTTTTTAGTATGTATCTTAATCTTTATAATTTTCAATATGATCGTGTAGAAAATATTTTAATATCTGTCTAGTTTAGTGTCCATTTTAGTTTTAGTGTTTATTTTATGACAGTTTTACCACGACATTGATCGTTTCTGTTGACTTGTGTAAATACTATTGTGTATATAAACACCAATAAATGAATTTGAATTTGAATTTGAAGAACCTTATGAACAGTTTTAAAACTTCCCAAAAAAATGGAGAAATTTTACGTAGATTTCGAAAATTTATACGAGAATGTTGAGAACGTTTGAATATTTCCACAATATTCAAATATACCGCCCTATGCGCTTTCAAGCATTTGATAAAGATCTAAACTTTATTTTCAACCTAATTGAAAAAAATCCAATTTTGCACGAAAATCTTTTAAACTTTTCACTAAAATAGAAAAATTTCGATAATCTCCAAATATACTGTTCTATACACTTTTCAAAACTTGACAAAACTAAGCTTTTTTCCTCTTAATTGAAAAAATTCCAATTTATAACTACAAAATATTTGAAACTTTTCAGATAACTAGGAAAATTTACGTAGATTTCAAAAAATCATACGAGAATGTTAGCAAAGTTTCAGTTTTTCCATAATCTTCAAATATAGTGCTCCATCCACTTGCCACTATTTGATAAAAATCTAAACCTTATGTTTGCCCTAATTAAAAAAAAACTCCAGCTTTGCACGAAATTCATTGAAATTTTCCAAATAAGTACAAAATTTTACGCAGATCTCGAAAATTAATCCAAGAATGTTGACAAACTTCGAGTTTTCCTATAATATTCAAATATATCGTTCTATGTACTTTCCAGCACTTGACAAAAATTTAAACTTTTTTCACCTTAATTGAAAAAATTCCAGTTTAGCTACGAAATCTTTCAAACTTTTCGAGTATATAGGAAATTTTGCGTAGATTTCGAAAATTTATACTAGAATGTTTAGGAATTTCGAATTTTCCAACAATCTTCAAATATATTGGTCTATGCACCTTCCAGCACTTGACAAAAATTGAAACTTTTTCACTTTATTTAAAAAAACCGAATTTAGCTACAAAATCAATCAATCAATCAAATCTTTATTCATTTTTAGAACAGTATCCATACTTATAAGCTAGTC
>JAEQML010075249.1:0-13918 GCA_016904865.1 Pissodes strobi
CAAACCTAATATCATCTGACCTGACGTAGATCGATACCAAATCTGAGCTACATAACCTGCATGACATCCAAGGTTTGGCGTCACGTAATACTGTTCGTAACATAATACGCTGAATATGTACATAAAATATAAAACTAAAAATGAAAGTTATGGAAACATCTGTTAATGTTTGTAGGTTCTGGGTGGAATTTTTAGCGGTGCGTCTTCAGCTCAAATATGTCAGGCTCTGTGTTTTATCGGTGTGCTTTGTCATTGCAGCGGTTCGAGACGTAGTTTTAATGGTAGATTGATTTTGCTAGGAGCCGAAGTCTGCGATCCTGGTACTTCTACTAAATGAAAAAGTTATTACTAATACCCAAAAGGCGTTAAAAGAGATATATTATGTACAATATATACACAGCCAAAAATTTGCCCTCTAAAGAGTTCATAGTTTCTGATGAAAAAAGTGCGGTGTATAGGTCCAACGCTAGGCATGTTGAAAGGGTCATAGCTAATATCGGCTCTCTTCGCGATCAACAGAAATTTTCGGACGCCGAAACAGAAGAATTTGCTAGCTAGTTTATCAGCAAATTGATCAAGCTTAGCGATTGCCTGGAAATCCTTGTTCCCGACATCAGCAAAAACGCGTATGGCAAATATTTATTCTATATAACTTAGATATGTTCCATTTGAGATTTCGCCACCGAACATCATACCGGCGTGCGCCGGCGCTCCATAGAACAATAATGACGGCTTAATGGTAGACCATTCAGCAGCGCAAGTAAGACCATGCTTAGAGTATTGCTCACACATCTGGGGTGCCGCACCTAAGAGAACCCTAAAGCTGCTGAATTCCATTTAGAACATAGCCGTGCATCTCCTCGGTGATCCGGAGTTGACCCGGGATCTGGATAGTCTGGAACACTGCAGACATGTTGCCGAGGTTTCCTTGATTTATAGATATTTTCAAGGCAGATATTCCCGGCATTTGGCCCGCATCATCCCGCCCCCTGTAGCACCTGTCAGACAGACACGACAGACGGCTAGAGCGCACCCGCTCATCGCACAACTGGCAACACCTAGAGCGTCGCTTTACAATGACTCCTTTGTCTTGCGCACTGCATAACTCTGGAACTCACTCCCAGGACATCTGTTTCCCCTAATTAAAAGAACCGTGTCAATCAACATCTTTGCACACACACCGCTCCTCGAGTGGCATAGGATTTAGTGTGTGTCCCACTACCATAAAAAAATGAGCGAGTTTGCTAGTACTCAAGACACTGATGTGTAAACATATCCTATATCGACATCATCAGCATGAATATCTAATGCCACCTTACGTCGCGGGACGCCTGAATATAGGCAACCACTTATTCTGGCGTTAGATGGAAGACGTTTTACACTAACGGTTACAGACAGCCTGCAAAACACATTCCCGTCACAGATGCGGCCTGACGTGCGTTGCTTAATGTTTACATTTGTAATGTTTGTATTAGAATGTCAATATCACATTTCACGCATAGCCCTCAGCTCGCTTCGCTCGTTACACGGGCACAACCAACAAAAACTAACCAAAACTAACCCAAGGCATGCTCAAAATCAAGAAAAAACTTTTTACAAATATAACCTCATGAAAATGTAAAACACCATCGGGAATCAAACGCGGGCCGCCGAACCAGAGGTCTAGCATCTTAACTACTGAACCGCCAGAGCACTTGTAAGCAATTCATTGCATCGTAAAAACATAGGTAAAATAGGGACGCAATCTAACGAAAACACCCCACAAGTTGGGAATGAATTTTGCAAGCTCTCCTTATCCGCTTGTCGTTTTACAAGGAAGCGCTGAAGTAGACTGTGCATGGTTATGATGTCACATCCGGGCTTCACACTTCCGACCATTTTCCCGAGATTTACTCTCATACCGCCGCGTAAGATGTTTACACATAAAAAAAGACCTATATACTGTCAATTTGTTGCTTAGACTGAGATATGATCTCGCTGCGACCGACAAGTTGAAACTTTTCCGAATGATAACGTTCTTAGCTGCAATGTGTTTTGAAATTTCGGTGTTTTTACTCAGTTGCCGGCATTATGGAGACGTTATTGATAGAAGTGTGACCTCCGTGTCAGCCTACTTCCGTGTAAAGATACCTAGATCTGTTTTTCTAAAATTTGAATTGATTTTCCAGTTAGTGTAACATGGTAATAGGTTACAATATGGCTTTGGAGGAACTCTTTCGTTACTTGTGCCACCGTGATTGCGAATAAATCGTAGTATCATCGCCGTACAAGGTGAAAGAAGTGGAGGTGTGAGATGGAAAAGTCAGTTCTAAAACGAATAAAGAGCTGAGGAGGTAATACTGTTCCCTGCGGTACGTCTGATTTAATGCGCCTCCCGGTAGACAGGTTACCATGCGTTCGCATGGGGAAAAAGCGTCCTGCAAGGCCCTTATGTGCAATGGAAATCTGTGACATCTACAAACAGCTTGTATAGAAATCCGTCGTGCCATAACTTGTCGAACGATTTATCTGTATCGGGAAGCAATAATGCAGTTTACTTGTTTTCGTTAGGGCCATAATAGATATACTACGCGATTTTCGCTGCAAGCATTTGTGCTATAACCTCAGCAACAGCCGAATTGCTCAGTTGACAATATTTGCAAAGTTTTCACTATGTTGTAACAGGATTTTCTCCGTTACTTTTCCGAATTTATTTAAGGGGAAATTGGGCGATATCGGGTAGTAAACCTCGCATCTTTATTGAATTTGGGTAACAGTGTTATATCACAGGTTTTTTTCTCAGAGTGATGGAAAGTGCTGAAGGCACCCTGAAAAGGGCTACGAGGTGTATGATAGATTTATTCGGTATACTTTTGCGTAGAATATGTGGAATTTCATTGTAGCCGAATACTTTAGTCTTAGTCACTCGACAGAGGAGTTTGCGAATCTATGTCGGCGTGATCAACAGTTTATTCAACACTGATGGGAAAATCGGGTACCTTCTGGTTTTAAGCAAATTTGCAGTATTTGTCATTAATTTGTTCATGGAATGGAAAGGAATACTGCGTCTCTGCGAAGACGCTCCCCAGGCGGTAGGAGAAGCCTTCCGCTTTCTCATTATTGTAAAATATGGCATTGTCCTGATGGTAACTTTCGGGAATTCCTCCATAAGCATGCCTGGAGAGTTTTCATAGAGAGCCGTCATTTTTGTCTAGATTGTTTACATATCCCACCCATTTGATTTTACGATGATCACGGATCTTGATTCTAATTGTTACCATCAGAGCTGCGATTCGTGCTCGATTGATTCGAGCATTATTTCTCTGCCATCCTCTTCCGACACGATTGCGGAAAGACAATAAATCAAGGATGAAATCAAGTAGGTTTTTTGTGTAAAGTATGCTTGTTTCACTACAACGGAAAATGTTGTGTCTCGAACGCACTGGATATTTGAGACTAGGGTACGAACTTCGTTTTCAAGTTCAGGGATGAACTGTCTGTCTAGAAATATCAGTCAGTTCGTTGAGCCTTTGCCAGAAGACCTTCCAATCAAGATTTCGGAAGGATATCTCTGTGTTTCGGGTAGTCCCTCTTTAATGGGCTCTGTTGGAAGGTGATCACAATTGGGAATATTCAACTCGCGTAGTTGAGAAATTTCTGCTGTTCTTCAAGTCACAACCACCACTAAGAGAGCATAAGTTAGTTTGGAGGATAGTAGGTAGGATGGGGAGCGCTATGTAACACAATGTTTGGGTCATTTTCCATTAGCCAGTTGAACAATAGACTCTTCCCGTTAGAGTGAAGGCAACCAACAGAATGAATCTCTTACTGGCAAGTACACTGAGAGAAAGGCAGTCATGAAATTTAATTTGCACAATTGTACGACATTTTCGCACAAATTATGTCTGAATGTGTACTTGACACAATTTCTGCAATACGTGTGCATAAAATTGTGACCAAGTATTTTTTGTTGAATTTCTAAATAATTGTACAATATTATTATTTGATGTTAACCATATTTTTAAAAATTATCTCATTGTGCATATTTGCATCGTATGTTACAATTTGTCCCCCTTGATACCAAATTTGACGCGTCTCGCCGTTTTTGACTAGAAAATATTGTTGCGTGTAAAACCCTTTTAAATGTGTTAGCAATATATAATGAATGAGATGGTACCTATTCTTAAGGATGCGGCCAGCGTAACATGTGTGCTCCGACTTGCTCGTCGGCGTGGGATTGTGTCAATTATTTACTCTTGACCAGGGCGCCACCAGTTTGAAATAACCAAATCCGCAGACCCAAACTAGAAGATCCTCGGTCTTAAGAATCCATAAGGGCGATCCAAAATCACGCGACTATTAGCTACACAAGGGCGATTCAAATATAAAGGAGTATTCACTACACCTGTTTGGTTGAGGTATTTCAGAGCAAATAAAAGACGGTAACGTCCGTGCAGGTTTAAATTTATTGGCGTTCGTTATGTGTGACGTTACCGTGTTGTCATATCTCTTTCAATAAACAAAATGATATAAGTATATAACAAGAAGGTAAAAGAGCTTAATTGGGAACAAGTAATAACCTATATGCTCATAAATATAGAACTAGATCAGTTGCGTATACATATCGACAGAAATTTGAATTAAATTGAATTATAATAGAAATGAAATAGATAAAGAATGATCGCATTTATTAGGCACGTTTAGAACTAACAATATAATACTAAAACGGAGTTTTATCCACAATACCGAAACATAATTATTGCACTCGACACGCGTTTCGCTAACCATGTTAGCATCATCAGGAGATGATTAAACAGTTTTAATCATCTCCTGATGATGCTAACATGGTTAGCGAAACGCGCGTCGAGTGCAATAATTATGTTTCGGTATTGTGGATAAAACTCCGTTTTAGTGCATGTTGCCGAAGGTTCCAAACCCCAATATAGGTAACAATATAATGCCAAATGATTACGAAAGATCAAAACCAAGTTCAACAGATTAATCAATAATCACAATATACCTAAGGCATCTATCGTCTCATCATACTAGTAATTAAGAGTTATCAGAATAATTGTAGCTACTAAAACTTTGTGCGCGTTTACCATAGTCGACGACTCGCAGTTGTACAGGGTGGCTCGAATTCGTGTCTATGTATGGGGAACTCGAAAACCGTAAGAGATAGAGTGTCGCTCAAATTAAGGCAAAATTGCGCATTTAGTTGCCTAACAATTTGCCATTTAGAAAGTTTTAAAATTCCGAGTATTTCCGGAGATATCCGGAAAAAAACGAAATTTGGAAAAATCGTTTTATTTTTTTTCCTGGGTTTATTTAAAAACGGATTTCAAATTGAATTGCACTTTTGCATTGCCACTTTTCCCGCTCTATCCAACGATGGTATCCATTTTGAAATCCGACGTCTCGTCTTCAAGGGATCATCATCAACTTTCTTTTTTTAAATACGAACTTTAATTTTTTTTATCGTTTTTCAGATGAGATTGGCGTTATTAATATGAATATGTGTTTTTATTTTTTATTTTATTTTTTTTATTTTTTATTTTATTTTCTTTATCTTTTTTTATTTTTTTTATTATATATTTTGCTTTGGCATAATTTTAAATAATTTAAGGTAGGTACTTTTGAAATTTTTATATTGTATAAACATATTTTATTTTGTTTTTGTATTAAGTGGAAAATTTGAGCCAGTATTAAAAATAAAAAATAGTAAAATTATTTTTTACGAGATTATGGCTATGAACTATTTATTATTCAAACAAATATATTTTATCTTTGCACTAAGCAACTTGTTTGAATAATAGTTCATAGCCATAATCTCGTAAAAAATAATTTTACTATTTTTAATTTTTAATACTGGCTCAAATTTTCCACTTAACACAAAATTAAACAAAATATTTTTATAGAATATAAAAATGTTTGAAGTACCTACCTTAAATTATTTAAAATTACGCCAAAGCAAAATATATAATTTAAAAAAAAAATAAAAAAAAATAAAATAAATAAAATAAATAAAATAAAAAATAAAAACACAAATTCATATTAATAACGCCAATATCATCTGAAAAACGATAAAAAAAATTAAAGTTCGTATTTAAAAAAAGAAAGTTGATGATGATCCCTTGAAGACGAAACGTAGGATTTCAAACTGGATACCATCGTGGGATAAAGCGAAAAAAGTGGCAATGCAAAAGTGCAATTCAATTTGAAATCCGTTTTTAAATAAACCCAGGAAAAAAATAAAACGATTTTTCAAAATTTCGTTTTTTTCCGGATATCTCCGGAAATACTCGGAATTTTAGAACTTACTAAATGGCAAATTGTTAGGCAACTAAATGCGCAAATTTGCCTTAATTTGAACGACACTATATCTCTTACGGTTTTCGAGTTCCCCATACATAGACACGAATTCGAGCCACCCTGTACATAAATAAACTTTAATGATTTAGATCATGAAATACCGTTATGTAAAATTATTATAACGGATAGTCAATAAATTAGAACGATAATGTTGATCATTTAAGACAATATAAATCAAATTGTAAGAATAAGAAATGTAATATAACTAAAAAACTATGAGCATTAATAGATCCACACCAGTAAATAGAGCAGTTATTTAGATTCGCATAGGTAAGCTGTGCTTACACCGTAACAGTTCTGAAAGTAGTTATACCAATACTACGCAGAAAGACTAAAACCCGCGACATGATACAACGCTGGAAAATACTAAAACAGGCAATGTAATACAACGCTGGAAAATACTAATAACACGCCGATAATATTAGGTAGAAAGATCACAAATGTAACCTAAACTTATCTTTACTGATCTTCGCCGATATCACCTCCGGTCTTCTGCACGTGAACTACGGCTAAGCGCCTTGGGACCCATAAACTCTCAGTGGCATCTGAGGTAATATCAATGGTTACAGTCGGTACACAACCAACTATACAACTGTACTTACGGGGAGCTACTTGGTTAGCTACTTAATCCCTCCCCAAGCAAAGATTGCTCCAAACCAAAAATAGCTTCACATGAAAATAACTTCCTCCACATAAAACTCCAGCCAAAAATAGCTCCAGCCAAAAAAAAAATAACTCCCAGAAAAAAACCCTGAAAGAGAACAAGCGCTAATTATGCATTCTCCTTCTGCAATTTCAGGCAGCTTTCTCTTTCAGAATATTCTCCACTCGAAGAGTATTTAAAAATAATAAAACGACCGCCCATGGAAATTTAGCCCTCTTGTCAAAATGGCGAAGGTCATAATATAGCCAATATCATATCAACCTACAGGTGATAGACATAAAATACTATAAAACTAACCAATAATATCACCACTGTTAATTTGCGTTTTTAAGAGTTAGGACCCCTAGGCAAGAACAAAGCTTGTCCATTTATGTCATTAACATTAAATCTAAATTTACTAAGCTTATGTAAGACTTTACAAGTTCTTGTAAGCAAAATTCCAAGTAGAAGAGAACTTTATCAAATACTATATACAACTATTATACAACCTATATCTTATTATACAATACGGGTGCCCTTAAAGACAATGAATCAGCTATGAGTGCACAACTGCAATATAATATCATTCAATACGCTTGTTTTCCCCAGAATATTACGTCTTATAAAAATAATGAGTATAATTAATTATGTAATGCCTGTTCTAGGCCCAAGTTATCTTTTGTTTGACGATATTGCATGATATAAGTACAATAATTAATAAATTTTCAAAAGTAAGACTTTCTATATAGCAGTAGTGTGCTATATTTCAATCCCCTCTGAGACCGTCTAGAAAACTATAATGCCATAACTTACACCCTGATAAAAGAATTGTCCCTGTACAGAAAATAATTGAGTATGTACAAAATGTAAGATATATGTATTTATTTACCTAGCTACGTAGGGTTTTTTGATGGTGATAACGAATTGGGAACAATGTTCTCTTATATAGATATCCTTTGCGAAAGAAACGGCATACTTTGTTCCAGAATCCACCGCACGTGGCAAGTCACCAAAATAAATCTTGACTTCAGGCAAAATCCAACCAATCCACAGTCAAGCAGTTTACTACAGCAACCGAGCAACTATGCCACTTTTTAGCCCGAAATAAGTATAATCTCCATTAGGGTGAATTAGAAATTATAAAAGTTTTTATCAGGCATACGCACTACCTCTCTTTTGGAGGGTTTACCAGAAAAAAGAACGAGGCCATGCCAAAATCGTTCAACTAGCACGTAGAGTTCAATGTTAAAAAACCAAAAAACAATTCGACTAACAGGCCAGCTTTAGACTGTCCCGTCACATACGCAAAATATCACAAGCTGGTTGCCACCAAATTTACTAACATCTTCAATATGCAATAAAACGTACCTAAGGCTATATGATATTATGTATTGCTGACAGGCAAAGAAATCCACCGATAAATCCATTATTGATAGTGACCAAACAACTAGAAACTAATTCATTCTGGCTAGCGCGGAGGCCATTTAAAACGCCTGACATCAAATCTGTTTAACGCATGAATCCGCGATCAATCAGACCTAAACGTACCTTTAGCCCGAACCAGGGTCCATGTTGAAACATTTGCGAGGCAACTCGAGCGGTATGGCCAAAGTTAGGGAATACACGCAACCGCTCAATCATCTTGCCTACGTATATTTAAAGCAAAAGTGAAAGACAGTCGTTTAACATTAAACTGATGGTAGCATATCAATCAATTATGTACTTTCTTGTCGGCTTGAACCGCAAACACAACAAAATTTCACGAAGATCGCTAGGGAACATATACATCTGGCAACGTTCCAAGAGTATCCCTTTCATTTATTGTATCCTTCAATAGGCAACCAACAATTCTTTCCCTCGTTACTTTATCACGATTTATTATCTTTGTCTGAAGGTTATATCAAAAGTAAACATTGACTGAATATTAACTTTTCCTATTAAATATTGAAACAAAGTAAGTAAGTAAGTAATATTATAGTTAGCTTGATAGACTAGCATAATAGATGTAGGATTAAAGGTGATATAATTGACTTTATTTGACCTCTATCTGTTGCATGTTTTCATGCTAAATTGACATGTAACAATATTTTTGCAAGATTCTTTGGAACACTGTATATTTGACACAATACTAGAGCCATATCTTCCATATATAACGTTTAATTTAGAGCGTGTTATTTTTAAATGTATTGGTATATTGATATATTTTTGATAGACGATAATGTTTTTCTGTGAATGACCAAAGTATGTTTTATTCGCACTCTTTATCATTAATTAAAAATATTTTAATCATATGTAACAAACTAATAACCATACAGTATTCTTTAAATTTTGAAGAAAAACGAAACTTTTAAATATAGCAGTTAGTTTGTATCTCAAGTATATCGTCTTGACTTTTGGCTACTTATAATCGATTGTGATAATGATAACAGGTCATTGTTGTATATTGGACAGGTTTATGCGGTGACCTAAGTAGAAATTTTATAACGTTACACTTTACAATTATTTTGCATAGAAAACATGTTCCCTTATCAAGAACCGACAGTTTTATCCCGTATTTGATCGTTTAAGGCATTTTATAGTGCTCTTCAGGTTCGACACCCTTGTCAAGGGACTACCGGGCCGGTACAATTATTAAGATATATTAGAAATAATCTAACCAATTTTGAGAAAACCTGCATGTGGTGATTTTAAAAATTTGTTGAAGTATTCAATTTGAGATTCATAGAAATATTAATGGTCAACAAGGTTTTTCTTATATGGCGCCCATGGGAATATTAGCGCTCGCCATCTAATAGCAGGGATCAAAATAAATTATCTCTAGATGCAAAACAATTAATTTAAAATGTTTGTGAGTCGTCAGTAAATAAAGGATTCATCAAGCAAGACGCTTTGAAGCGCACCTGTTTACTTATAAAAATGTCAATATCATCTGTAAAAGATATAATAAACATAAATGAATGACAAAAAGGAAAAAAACGCAGTGAATGCAGTGATTTTGAATATCATCGTTTAAACGTTTGGTAACAAGATGGCTTAAAAAGAAAAATGTATGCACTTTATGAGGAACACGTTCTTCCTGCTCCGAATACACTTGAAATGAAGCTAGAACGTCATGAAACAAACATACATATAAGTGGTGTCATCCTTCATAGGGTCGTCTCCACAATGGGCTTGAAATCAAAACACTTGGAGATTTGGTTACATGTAGCACATTAAGAAACATAGACCCGAAAACAAATATACAGGGTGAACAAAAATCGCTTCTTACCACTAGGATCTCGAAAGCCATAAGAGATACGAAGTATGTTAAATCGTTGTTTGAATAATATTCAAACAACGGCTAAATGAAGGCAAAATTGCGCAATATAAGGGCCATTCATATGCCGCGCCGTTGAGAAAGGACCCCGCAGACATCATATGGGATTTTGGCTAGCGGTCAAATTTGATAAAATTTTAGTATGTTGTAAATTTTAACCTCTGGATAAAAAGTTATCATTGGCCCAACTTAATCCTATGACTAGTTTTAAAGATACAGGGTGTTAAAAAATATCTCGTCGGAACTAGTAAAATTCCATTTATATTAAAAAATTCACTTCTAATTAAATATAATGCTATTTAGACAAGAGAAATGCAAAACAAAAGCGTGTGTTTATGCTTAAAAACTACTAACATTATACGGGTAAAGTAATTACGGGGCATAAAAATGTACAGGGTGTTAATTAAGTATGTAGCCAAACTTCAGGGTGTTATTCCTTACTTAATTTTAAAACAAAAAAATTATATAAACATATTATGTCCTAAACGGCTTCGTTTTGATTACACAGGGTGTTGAAATATTTAAAAAAAATCGTTTTTCGTAAATAACTATAAAACGCAAACTAGTACGACAGAGAAACTCGGTGAACATATTTGATGTATAAAGAGCGGTATTTTAAGCAAAAATTGTTTGCACCTTTTTGTCAGTGGCGTGCACAATGGTGACGCCCCTGGTTTAATATAAGAACAAATAATGCGCCACTGTTTGTTTTTCAATTTGATATTATTTTATGATTTAGAAATTCAAACTACATAGAGGTCCTTAGGTTTTTCGCTCAGATCAACGGTTTTCGACAAAAAATCAAAAATAGAAACTTATGCTTAGCAATATTTACAACTGCAATATTTAATTAATGTCTTTCCTGTATCTTAATTTGGTAATGGTGTGGAATTGAATGGAAATCATTTGTTTAATTTGAATTACTAAATCATAAAATGTTATCAAATTGAAAAAAAAACATAATAATTTTATTGAAATATTTCAACACCCTGTATATGCTAAACAGAAAGATATACATAATATTGCATAACATTTATTTTGTATTTTATATACTATGTGCATAGACATTTTTTATACTGCTTTTGATCTATCTTTTTAGTTAGTAACTTTGACACGTTCTACGTTCGTTGTTAGAACTTGTATGATAACCAATAAATTAATAATCATTAAGTTTACTCCTACATATTCGGTAAATAATTCCATTTCTTTAATCAATAAACTAAAAAATTTACAACTTCCGCACAATTACATTATAGTTTCTTTCGATGTGTCTAACCTATTTACTACAGTACCAAAAACCGAGGCAGTACAACTTGTCGGTGATCTTCTTACTTCATGTAATGTTAACGATCAACAGCAAATTAATTTATTGTCACTTTTAAACCTTTGTTTGTCTCAGGACTTTTTTCAATTCAATAACAATTATTATAAACAACCTGATGGCTTGGCAATGGGCAGCTGTCTTTCTCCTTTTTTAGCAGATGTTTTTATGAACAATTTGGAAAACAGTCATATAGTCACTCCCATAAATCAAGAGATCCTACATTGGTTCCGTTATGTGGATGATTGTCTTTGCTTCCTTGATTGCGATGCTCAGGGGGCCAACGCCCTTTTAGACAACTTAATATCATCCATCCGAACATTAATTTTACAATCGAACTTGAAAATAATAATAAACTTAATTTTTTGGACATCACTGTTCATAGAGCGATGGAGAGTCTTGAGTTTTCGATCTATAGGAAACCTACTCAAACGGATCACACTATATCTTACTTTTCCCACCACCCGTGGCAACACAAGGTGGCGGCTTTCCATTACTATGTCAATAGGTTACTTAATATACCTTTGTCTTCTGTCGAATACAACAAAGAGGTAAATATAATTAGACAAATCGCGTTCAACAATCATTTTGATCCTAGTCTTGTTGACACTTTAATCAATAAGACAAAACT
The DNA here is from genome assembly GCA_016904865.1 of Pissodes strobi. Lineage (NCBI taxonomy): Eukaryota > Metazoa > Arthropoda > Insecta > Coleoptera > Curculionidae > Pissodes > Pissodes strobi. The sequence goes on from JAEQML010075249.1 coordinate 12,263, forward strand.
CAAAAAACTAAGAAAAGAACTTCCTCACAGCCTAATTGATAATTCACAGAAAAAATACTTCTCCATCCCTTTTTTTGACTTAGAAACGAACCGTAAGATTTCCAAAACAATTCACCAATTTGTCAGTAATTCTCAGCTCTCCTTTAAAAACAGAAATCAATTACAAACCTTTTTAAATAACACTAAAGATAAAATAGGAATCCTCTCAAAAAGTGGTATTTACAAGTTGTCGTGCAACTCTTGCGAGTGCACCTACATAGGTAGGACATGTAGAAGATTGAAAGTCCGTATCAACGAACATTTGAACAGAAACAATTCTGCTTTCGGAGAACATTTGCGCAATCATAACCACAACTTTAGTCCTCATTCCGATTTAAAAATTTTGCATAACATTTCATCAAAAGACTTCAATAGGTTGGATTTCATGGAGAATATCGAGATCAACAGCGAGCTGCGCACAAACAACCATTGCCACAACACTCAGGTCAATCTCAACAGATCTTACATTCCTTTACACAGAAGGCTTCTCGACTGAATTAACTTTTGCCCATACAATTGAAGGTTGAGGGGGGGAGGCCGCTTGATCAAGCGTTTTCCATTTCAAATAATTTCTCCTGTTTTCTACTACAGCAATGTAATTTAATTTAATTTTTATTTTACTTTTATCTTTCATCTATCTTCCTCTTTCTCTATCTTTCAAGTTGACTTAGCTTAGGCTAATTTCATCCCTTCTTAAGCTAGTCCTCTAGGAGTTGAGTTAACTTAGGTTATTGTCATCTCCTTTCTTTTCTGTTGTATTCGTCGAGTTGAGCTAGCCTAGGCTAACCTCATCTCTAAGTTAGTCCTCCATTTTCACTTGATCAAGCATTTTCCATCAAACCAACTTGCAAGCCATCACAAACAGTCAAGCGATTTTTCAAATATTCAAATGCAATTTAGCCATTCAATGCGTATTATGGCTTCTGTTTGTCTCATCTGGCATAGTAGCAGCTCCTTTTGTATTTTAGGCTAATTTCAGACCACTGCAGTAACTTTAACTGATTTTATCTTTCAACTTAATACTTGTCTTTTTTAAAACCTAAAATTTAAAATTTCCGCCGTTTTTCGGCATATAAGCGTCATCAGTCTGCTTGTCAAGACTGTCAATAGTGGCAGTCGACACATTTAATATGTGTCATCCAAAAGCACGAGTCTTTGTACCATGCTTTTGCTGTATTTTCATACATTTTAACTTTTATTTTAATCTAAATTATGTGAACCATTTCTCATAATGTGACGCACAATGTGTGATATGTAATTGTGATCATTGTCGATTTTTGTTGTGTATGATCCATGGATATGTCCTTTGTCTACTGACAAATAAGTAAAAGAGGTCCACCATTTTCTTTTTCACCTATAAAAATGACACAAAAACCTTCATTCTTAATTAATTACTTTACTTAATCCCCCCCCCCCCTTTTAAAAAAATTGTTTTAATCCGAACAAATGTATAACTGAGCTAGTGTTTTAACGCCTAGGAAAAAAACCGGTTTTTTTGAAAAAAACCGCGTTTTTTTTCGGTTTGTTTTTTTCCCGAAAAAAACCGCGGTTTTTTTTGGCTTTTTTCCCAAAAAAAAAATACCTTGGTTAAAATAAATTGTTTTTCTTATATTTTCT
>JAEQML010075250.1:0-13917 GCA_016904865.1 Pissodes strobi
GGACACCCTGTACATTATAATAGCCTAATTTTGAGAAAAAAATCATTTACTTTAATATGAGATGGCCCTGATGATATTTAAATATTAAAAAAAAAAACAAAAGAAGCTTCAAATTAAGGCAAACTTTCCAATATACCGATTTTCAAGATATTTAAGCAATTTTTTTAAATGTTATCGATAAATGAAAAATCTCGAAAACGTCCCGAGGTATGGAGCCAATAACTACTGTCCTATCATCAAACCGATAAAAAAATTACTCCTGCATATTTGGGAGAGATGTGAATATTTTGAGTTTTGTGAGGCAATTGCGAATAACACTGTATAATTTGAATATGAACCTTTTTAGGTATTTAGTACAAGTCAGCTGATTTGTAAAGCGTTGGGCTTTATTATCTCGAAAACCGCATTTAATTCCATCAATTATTAGTTAAGATATTGGTTATTAAAATCAGATCACGAATTTTTAATGCTCGAAAGTTATGAACGGCAGTTTATAATATCACATACTAGTGGATGCCCCGTGTTATATTCGTTTTTTTCGCTCCCGACGGAATTTTGGGATAACAAGTGTCCTTATGTCCTTCCTTGCGGGGTTCAAAGTCGTTTAGTCGAGAAGGGAAACAGACAGATAAAGTTGCTTATGTACTAAGGATAAGGAGAAAATGAAGCGTTTGAAAACACTTTAAAAAATTTGTTTTTTGATGTTCTTTATGTAATACCAAATCGAAAACTAACAGTATTTTACATTTATTATATAAATTACAAAAATTATATTACAATATGAAATGAAAGAAAGATGGGTGTATTTCGTGTAAAACCCATATTTCTTTCATCTCACTCTTCGTCTTCGCTTCGCCTTCTTTGCTTCGTGTAGACAGCCATTATAGGAATCCTAATAATTACAATATTTTTACAAATTGCGGCACACAATTCAATTAGATACAGTATGGTAATATTAAGCAACTTAAGTACTTAAATAAAAAACTATAACTAAATTATAAAATAGTTATTAATATAATATGTACACATTTATCTAGGTATCGCACTACGCACTAAAATCTTGTGTACAGTAACGGGCATGTAGTACCACGAATACAGATCTAAATATAATTTACGACTTTTACATCCCAAGCCTTACATCCAATCCTGTAATTTCTCTGCTCAATTCAGCATTTGCAAAAAACCTACTAGCCCTGTTTTCATCATTTGAATTACCATAGCCAGGTTTTGGTTTATCTACAATAAGACCCATACGACCTTTAAATTCTTTTTGGATCACGCTTGAGCGTTGTTTCACAATAGCTTTATCGATCTCTCCTTTAACTTGCCACTTTTTCAAATCGAAACCATAGCTCATGTAAAACATAGATTCAAAAGTACGGATTTATGCATGCAAAGTAGATAAACCAAATCCAAAGCGTTCTTCGTTGCCAGGGAAATTTCTCGATTCTTCGTTCATTGTTGAGGGAGCAGCACCGCAAATGTAACACTTTACGGCAAGTGTCCATTAAAGCGTTACACACTTTACCATCGGTCATCGTCAATAACAAGTCGTGCGTCACAGAGATTTGAGATCCACCAACCCTACAAAAAGTTGGAAGAAGATGTCTTTACTTCACCTAACACAGTTTCTTGTTTCGTAAACTCATTTGTCTCTTTGGCAAAAATATATTTAATAGGATGACAATACAAAGTTGAGGAAGGCCGTGGATTTTGCCAGATCACGATTTCGGCGTCAAGTCGTCTCAAAGGCACAAATGAGTATTCAAACTGTAGCACTAGTGTTCTCAAATCTCTGCTTATATGTGCTGTGGCCAGAACTCACTCATTCACTTAATAACGTGAACGATTAACGAGGCAAAACACTTCTTTCAAATGACTTCAGACTGAGCTTCGACTAAACGTTCGGCCATTTTGTTTAAAATAGCGTGAGGCTTAATTTCAGCTCGAGACTCTGTGATAGAAATGTGTTCATCAGAAGGACAACAAGAAGCCTTGGACTTACCTAAACTATAAAATGATGGATACAGGTGATGCCTCGCCTTCAGTGACCACTTCTTAGTTTGTTTATATGAGTGAGAAGTCGATTTAGATATAATAAGCTAATGCTCCCTCCGGGGTTAATTGCCTACTTTGATCACTACACTTCACAAATTTTTTATTTCGATTTTCACTGATGTCTGTTGTTAATTGACTGGTGACATTTCGGTGTCCTTCTTTCCGAGCAGCCAATACCGCAGCTCTACTTAATTCACTTGCACCTCGCGTTTTCAAGAGATCATCCATTCTACATCTCTTCGTTTTCAACGAAGATTCCTCGAAGGGTTTCTTCGGTCGGCCTACAGACCTGATATCTCCCGATGCTTATTCACACATACAATAATGTGTATATCGAGCCCCTCCAACCAATCTTTACGTTTGTTTAAAAATATTTCTTTGCAAGTTTTTGCTGTCCTCCACTTTTCACTGAACTTCGAAGAAATCGAAATTTCCATCTTAAGCTTCCTCAAAGACTCGTCGGAAACATCGGCAATATTATATTTTTTACACAAGTAATCCAAAATATGATTGGTCTTTTCGCTTCTGCTCTGTTTCAGCCATTCTTCGAAAAATTCCATTTTCGTCATGGTTATAACTCGATCTGAAAGAAACAATAGTTATTTGTTTTACTAGGCAGCAAAGTAGTAGATTGACTACCGCGGCTCATAGTTCATAGCCGAGCGTAGCAAGACTAGACAGTCAACCTACTTTGTTGCCGAGCTGAACATATAATTTTTTCTCCGATTTTTTATAATGGTATATTATGTATATTGTATATTTGCAAATTATTACAATTCCCACAATCTTTTTATTTTTCCTGTAGTGATAAATTAAAACAAAATTTGATAGAAATCTCAATTGTTGGAACGGTTGTTTGCTATGAAAATGTATATATAATTAAAGAAATTTTTTTTGTCAAAAAGTTTCAAATGTTTTATTCCCATGGAGACTAATCATTTTACTGCCTAGACAGGAAAGTCCTTACTTTGCTGCCTAATACTTTGCTGATTGATATGTGTCTGCAAAATTAATATTTGCTGTTAATCGGAGAAAAAATAATTTTACTTCCGGGAACTCTCGGGGTCTAAAATATGTACGAGTCAAAATAAAAATGTTGTAGTTATAATGTGTAGAAAGATCAAAACGGGTACCTTTGGGTAAAAAAGATGCAATCTTTGAATATATACATTTACAAATGCAATTTTGGTTCATGAAAAAAAATCTTATTAAAACAAAAAAAAAAACACCAAAATGGTTAGATAATAGTGTACATACCTTCAACAGAATATTCCATCACAAATATCACTTTCAACTTTGCTACAAAGTTTCACAGATGTTATCGTAAATGTGTTATAAATGCAACTGATTTGCATGACTTATCGAGGTGTTTACCGCAATGAGTTTTTGCAAAACGGTATATACAGAGGGCTTTTTACCTAGGATTATTGGCGTATTCTGCAAATTATCTAATGCATTTTGTCCCGTTAACTTGTACTAAGCGAGACATTGTGCGTCAGTCTCGTGCCCATTACTAGGGTATAATGATTTAGCATTTAGCAACATGCGACCCGATAACCAAATATTGCATACTAACGTCCATAGACACGCCACGATCTTTTACTGAGACGGTCCACATCTTACTCCCAAAAATAAGCCAGACGAATACGGAAAGAGATTAAGTCGGTCCGTGAGATCGGACCTTATCACTGGAAGGTTAGTCAGGTTTGCTATTGTTACAATTTGTTCCTTTTCTTCCTTTGGTATTTATTCTATTAATATTCCAATTTCTTCCAAATTAGTTTGGTATAATTTGGTAGAACTTGCAAGTGTGTTTTATTATAATAGAATATTTCTCAAGTTTTATTATTAATTTATTATGATTTTGCTTTGTAGTGGGTTGTTAATAGTATATTCCACAAATTTAAATGCCTTTTAAAATATTTTACCTTTGTAAGGCACTTTCAAGTGATATATAAAGAGTTGTCGATTCTATGGCAAGTTGTGACCACTAATATAGTTTCTATTGCTAGAACACTAGCATTGCCGCGACTATACTTGAATTAAAGTAGGCATAAAGAAGTATTGTTAAAAACTAATAAAGAACATCTGGTTATACTATTTGATTTGTTTTTAATGTTTAATACCTACCAAAATATCGCTAAAATGAGCACTGATAAATAGCAACATCATTTGAAAATTTAAAGAATCTATGGACCTACAAACTCAGTAGCTCACATGACTTTTAAAAAAATCAAAAGTAAGGCAAATTTGTTCCTCAAAACGTCGAGCATTTGCCAGTTTTTTAAAATCTCAGTTTCATTACGGACATTGAATTAGCACTTGTGCAATTTACAGTGGCCTTATTCAAAAAATCTAAACTAAGGTGGAGAAATGGGCAAGAATTGCCTCACAAACAATACAGAGCATATCTATAACAAACCGTTTTTGTGTATTATCCTGCCTATTTATATATGTTTGAATTGTACACCACCCACCCTACAGCTTTCATTCGGGCATTTTGAAGAACTATTAATAAAGAAGGAGATTTGGTACTTTGCCAAGCCACCTTGTATTCATAAAATCTTTCATTTACATGAAGTGCATCTAAATTAAAATGTAAGTAAACTTTCATTTATTTTACAGCTAATGAATAAATAAAGAAAATTTATAAAAAACCGTACATCTATAGAGAAGAAAGGTACTTATCAATAAATTATAATTAATAAGCATGTGTAGGTTCCATTTAGCGTAAGTTTCTTAACAAGTTTTTATATATTTTTTAATATTTCTATCAATCATAATAAATCTGTAACATGTACTAATTGAAAGTTCCTCCTTTATATTTGATCCATCTAGTTAGCTCGAGTATTATTACCACAAGCCTCGTGGTCCTAATTTACAAGCCATGGCTCGTTTCAATATATCGCAGGTTAATTACTTACCCGAATAGCAAGCCAGTTGATTGTCTCTAACATAATTAAGAGCAATGTTTACCGCTCAGCAGGAAATTTGACTTTGATGAATAATTATCTGGTTTAGGTGCACAAGATGAGAACTATACCTCATATTATCCCTTTAGCTGGCAACCAGAACAATAGGGATATTTATTTTAAGATCACTCTAGCTATTTTTGAGCCACTTTTTATTTAACATGGCGATGGAAAGTTTATGAACGGAATACCATTATTGCCATGGAGAGAAGAGAAGATGTCTTTGCGGAAGCTTAGGTAGCAGTGCCAGATTAGATGATTTATATGCAGAAAACTTTTGACAAAATGCCTACCTTATTTTACGTTATTTTTAGTGTGAAAAAGAGATAGATTCTCCATGCGATGAAATTACATGTATTAGATAAAAAGCACAGAAGTGATTTAACCCTTAGATATATACTGTTGCAGTTTATCTTATTTTCACTCAGCGTTTTAAGGCACTGAAATTCTTTAACTTTAGAAAACGGTTGACTTAAAATTTTCATAAATCTATCGGAGATTCGACTTTAGTACTTTAGGCGGGTATCCTCCAGAACTAAGATCCCCTGAGCTGCACCTCTTGAGTTGGGTGTAAGAGACAAAAGCCTGCCGAACTGATGGTCTGCTTGACTATTTATATAATAAAATCTGCTGACCATTGTAACTTTAAGGTTCATAATTGCCTGTTTAAATAATATTGTTCAAGATCAAACTTACGACAGGGTGATAATTAATTAGTAAATGAAATGTTTTTAGTAGTTCACAATATGCATTTTAGGTACATATAGATTTTTTTTTCTGTTTTTTTTTTCAGCTTGAAACACCCAATGAGTGGTAATTGGTCATTTACAGATAAAGATATAAAGGGAATATGGGAGAACATATCGGACAGTGAAGATCGAACCGGTTTTTTGGATACGTACAGTATAGCAGATCCCAAATATAAAACAAGTAATACAAAAGAGGCTGGGGAAGATAACCATGAGTTACTAGAAAACGAGGAGGGATTGGGTGACGAGGCAGTAAAATAAATGGGAAGTTATTCACTTATAAAAACAGTAAAGGAAAATCAATGAAAATGAAAGTAATTTAGAAAAAACACAATCTTCATTTGCACTACTTTCAGTTAAACAAGCTTCAGTTGACGTTTCATGGTAATTAATCAATTTCATAGGAGATTATAGCCTTGGAAACGCCATACACTTTATCTGTACAGGCGAATCTTAGGCAGATAAATTTCTCTGCTGCTGACATAGAGCAATTTATTGGAATTTGTTTTTATACGTCTATAGTACACCTGCCAAGTGTGAGATCTTATTGGAACACAAATATAGGCTATGACCCTGTAGGGAATGTGAATTCGAAAAGATGAGGCATTGTATGCCTTTCAACGACAATAATCCAGCCTATCCATAATTTTTGTTCTTATGTAACTGAAGCTTAACATGAACTGGAATGCATAATGTGCATTGGGTTCAAAAGCTAGGGGGCAATATGTTTCATCATGTTTCGTAATTTGGGCAAATATAATGAGTGCTTTTTCTTGTAACAATAAATTTATGTTTAGGGTAATATACATTTTTAGCGCTTGTGTTAGTTTCGTAAACCTTTTAGATCTTTTTTTAAAATTCATTAAGTACCAACTTGCCATATAATTGAACTAAAAGCAAACATCGCCCTCCACACAATAATTCCCAAATATATTTAAAATTCAATAATACTCAACTACTTAACGTTTTTTTTTATTACTTGGTATATCTGCTTTGTGCTATTTTCCCTTTCAAACTCGAAAACCTCGATGTGCTCCGTGGACTATGGATTAGTTTGTTTCAACGTTAAGTGCGTGAACGTCTAAAAACGACAAACCGAAATGAATAATTTATGAATATTTACTCTCTAAAAACTTGTTTTTAAGTTTCTTATATTGCTTATTATGTCTTTCGTTGTCATAAATAACACCAACAAATAGGACCTTAATTTCAGGGTTTTTGAATATTCCACATAAGGAACACTAGACTTTGGAATATTTTCTCGCCGTGCTAATTTTATTATTTCTTAGGCTTTTAGGCTTATTATAGTGCAGCAGCTTTTGATATTTTTTTGAGACAAACAGTGGTGTATTATCAATATTTATTGAAGAGTGGAAATTTTTCTGCATTTTAGATAAAGATGGCGACTTCCTCGATAATGTTCCACTAATAATTTTTATGTACAAGGTGATTCACAAGTTTAACTAGGAGAAACAAATTAGCCTGACCTGTAAAAAGTTTTGCTTCTGCAATCCAATGGCTCAGAATATAGGAACAACTATCCAGTTAAGATATTTAGACTTTATATTATGTTAATACATAATTGAGAAAAGTAGCAAGTGCGCATCTAATAAAACCGACCCCAATCCATGCACTACTAAATGAAATATTGGTGAGGAATTAGAGAACAATGGAATTTATAAAGCCATAAGACATGACCGACTTGTAAAAATAATGAAGTTTATTTTTTATATGGATAATTAAAACTCGACCCCAAGTATAAGGTGAATAAGCTGCGGCTTTTTGTGAACAAAATGAACATTTTATAAATACATCATTTCTACAAAAGTAATAGACTTGCTAGAAATTGTTCAATCACAGACGTCAATAGTATGAAGAAACCAAGTCTTCCTGAATTTAATTATGCTGTGCCTGAAGATAATTCCATTGGAACTTACAATTCAGGTGTTACTATTGTCGCTTCAGTTCATCCCGTTTTATTTACCATAGAAGCAATTATATCCAATTGCCAAAAATAAGTAAATATCCATTACAAGGCGTTTGTCTATAGAAACGAGCAACGAGCTCATGGGAGGTGTAAATCAAGTGGTGACGGACAATTTTCACAGATAGATGCCTCGATTTAAAATCTCTTGGTGGTCTCTAAAACCTACAAACCAGAATATGGCCAACTGGATTTTAGAGAAAAAATTGCACGAAATTTCTTTTAAAATTATCAAAACTTCTGAAAACCGTCTGGTATACCAGTTTCTTATTCAGAAAATATCAAGGCTCCACCAGAAATCCGACTTGACAAATAAAATCATTTAGTCGAAGTTGTTTACGAAAAACTCTCAAAAGCAGCTCAGAGCCGCAAATATGACGTAGGATTGTTTATCTATTGTTGTGGGATTTCATAAAAAGTAAAAGTGTGTAGTTGTAAAAGTGCGTACTTTAAAGGTTTTGGCTAATACGTCGTTTACTTTCAGCATATGCAATTAGGCATATTTCTTTACCTCTAAATTTTTACAGACCCTAAAATGCTAGCTTTCTATAGGTACATGAAACTGTCGCCGTTGTTAATAAGCTAACTAAAAACAGTACAATATAGGCTTTATTCCAATTTTTAAAATAAATAAATTTATTACTTGATGTATTAAATTGAATATTCTTAATTATTCGGTATCACGGGCTTCTGAACAACGAACGCTTCTCCGAAAATTACTGATTCCAAATTTGTATAGTTTGATATTTTAAAAGTTTTCCATAACATATTGAATTGTGTTTCATAGTTAGTAAATATTATTATCAATATATTATATTTTACATATATTTACTTCAACATTATATATTTTAAATTTAAAAAAAATTATAATCGCTGATCCTAGCCCTGGACCCGAGAACGATTTAAATCTAGTAATAATTGCAGTGTAGGATCTTTGCGAGCAGTAAGTTCTTGAATCGTGGAAAACAAACTACAAATATCTACAGAAAAACCAAAGCCATATTACTAAATTATATATGGAAAATACAACATGCTGTCCAAAATGTTTTCATCGCAATCTACCTTAGACGTTCCCCAAGGCAAGGCTCTCCCCACCATATCGAACATCAACACTACCATGGCAGAAGCCAAGTTTCATCACCGTGATGTTCGTAGAATCCTTAAAGAACTATATACGCAAAAGGTATCAGGACCGTAGGAATAGCTGCCATCGTGTTAAAGAACTGCGCCAATGAACTAACGCCCATTTTTCCTCTATTTTACCGAAAAGGGATTTACCCATCTTCTTGGAAAGTCGCTCGAGTGCAACCTGTTCCCAAAAAACGCAAGAAAATCACACCCTCAACTATAGCCCCACATTTTGTCGTTCCACGAAAAACGTGGTTGGGCATTGTCCTTTTAAAATTATGTTACCTTTTAAAATGTGACTTTTGACTTTTTAATTGTGATTTGACCATTGTTTGTTGGTGTTGTTTGTTTACTCTTCGTCGATATGTTCTTCAGGTCCAATGACAAGTAACACTGATGATGGCTTAGGCCGAAAGCGCTCTGTTATGCTTTTATAAGAAGTCCTTTTGGATTAAATTTTGCATGGAATACAAAGTGTTTCATTTGTTATGATTCATACATGCACACAGCCACCACTCTTCACTTATCGCCCAATTGCCTTGCTACCAATAATCTCCAAAGACATGGAACGTGTAATCAATCAGCAACTGCTCTAGTACCAATACGGCTTTCGCAAAGAGAGATCGGCAGGAGATATATTGGTCTATGTCACTCATATATAAAGTGGGGCAAATTGAGAACTACGGACAGTCTCGAGCGATTGCATTGGATATTTCGAAGGCATTCGACAGAGTTTGTCATGAGGATTGCTGAACAAACTGTATTAATGTATATTATCAGCAGCGAAACGAATAATCCTGTTTACAGTTTTGCAGATGACAGTACCCTTGTCTCCCAATTTAGATCAGAAAAACCTTTACCAGCGACTGAGCCTTATTACCGCAGACAGGAGCAGATTACAACAATTAATCAAGACCAATTTGGTCCAGTTCAATGCAGGAAAGTCCCAAGCAGCCACGTTTACCAAGAGGGCCCATACGGCGGGCCCTGACATCATTATGGCAGGATCGACCATCCCTTCATCCTCGTCAATCGGACTACTGGGTGTCTCGGTCAACAGCAATCTGTTCTTGCATGACTACGTTGCTAACATCGCAAAATCAGCATTCCAGAAGCTTGGTGCTCTATTCTTCAATAAAACATTGTAAACACCGCAGCAGTTGCCCTTGTTCTATCTACAACGCGCACATGAGACCGTGCTTAGAATATTGCCCACACATCTACGGTGCCACACCAAAGCACACTCTAAAGCTGCTGGATTCCATTCAGAAGAGAGCTGTGCATCTCGTCGTCGACCCGAAGTTGACCCGGAATCCGGATAGTCTGGAACACGGCAGGCATGTGGCCGAGATGTGCCTCTTTTAAAGATACTTTCACGGCAGATGTTCCCAAGATTTTGCCCGCCTAATCCCGCCTCTGGCAACACCTGTTAGACAGTCACGACAGACGGCAGGAGCGCACCAGTTCGTCGTACAAGTGGAAACACCCAGAACATCGCTTTACAAGAACTCCTTTGTCTGGCGCACTGCATCACTGTGGAACTTACTCCCAGGACATCTGTTTTCCCCTAATTACAACCTAAACCTGCAACCATTCAAGAACCGTGGCAATCGACATCTTTGCACACACCGCTCGTCGAACGCCATAGGATCTCCCTTTAGTGCGTGTGCCACTGCAATAAAAAACTGTCTTTTCATTATTGATTACTGAGTGCACACACGTCCATAATAGTAACTGACATCTTCTGAACCGACGGACTTGCATTGCTTTATTTTTCATCTTCACTGGAGTAATTTGAAATATTTGTATAAATTGGGTGAAAAAAAACCGATTGTGCTTGTTCAATCGGGAATTTTAAAGATAAACGTAAACAACTGAGTTATTTTGAGCTGTGAATATGTAGGGTGTTTAATTATTAGAAAGCTGTTCTAACGTTGGGGAAACAGTGACATTAATTTTCAACATTCCTAGTATAATTTTAAACAGTGATATTATGAGGAAAGGGTTAAAAAAATATAAGTTACTCTGCGCAAACCCCATTATCTAAATTCGTTTTTGATTAATATCCTGTATTCAATTAAGAAAGTTGTGAACACTGCATGTGGAAATAATTCGGACAGTTTACAGCTGACTTATCCTAATACAGAAGAAGCAGCTAATGAGTGCTCATTAACCTTGTTGCCTGCAAAATATAAACTTTGTTACAATAAGTTTATGAGCAGGATAAATGAGAAGACAACAAGGTCATTCTCCCAAAGATATTGTACAACATTTACTGAAAAGTTGCATTTCATGCTCGTTATCCCATATAGTTTTCACTTATCGTTGAAAATATGTTTTCTACTCCTATTCATTAATTTAGTTATTAGATATTCACTATATTAAGATACATGTTACGAGTTTGTAACCAATAAAAATACAACATCAGAGGAATATTCGGTTAATATTGTAAACTAGAAATCATATTCACTAAAAAAGAACTCTCAGTCTAAAGTTTGAACTTGATGCTTGACCTTCAAATGCAAATTATTATGATTATTATCTAAACATGGTTTAAAAACAATCAGTTAACTTTCAACAAATTTTAGTATAAAAGATCGAGCGAACCGAGTAAATGACAACTTGGTTCAGTTCGTGGATCCTTTAGGGAGCGTTCTGGCAACAAGTTCACCACACTGTTCATCTAGAGCTATTTTGTACCTATACGGGAAAGGCTCTTGGGTGTTCAACCTGAGTTATTTTGTACCTTAACGGGAAAGACTCTGGGGGTTAAACTCTCTTCCGCATTTAGTTCCTTTACGGAGAATCCACAACACTAATCTTCTCTTAAAACACGTCAGTTAAAAGAATAAATAAAAATAAGTTAATTAAAGTCAGCTCTATAAAGTAACCCAAGTAACTCTCCCAGCCTCAACATAATTTAAGTAATAAGTATTTCAAGAAAGTCTCAATTTGTCTAATGAAACCGAATGGGTCGCGTCCGATAAGTCCTCCACGAATAGTCATGCGTTCCACGCTCCTCTGGTGAAATAGATTTAAACTTAGTTATCAACCTAAGTACAAACCTTCATGTATACTAAACCTGGGCAACAATATACATATCTTTAGTACGAAGCGAGTTTTTGTCCTCTGTCATCATCATCATCTGCGCTACGTACCCTGCAAGAGCAAAGAGGATCACGCCAAGCCATAACCTCTGCCACACGTGGTGGTTAACGCCCAAATCGTCGTCGACACATATCCCGAGGGAAACTCAAATTGCCTCAAAGCCAAATCCTCTTTGACAATATCGAAGATTGCCAAGGCCATAACAGATTTAAAATTTATCAATTTTGACAGATTATAGATGCTTGTTACTAAGTAAATTTTGAGAACTGAAGTACTTGTTTTTCGTTATTATGCCCATGTGCTTCAAGTCAGTAGATGGATGGTAGGCCGCGTATATTGCATCAATAAATATTGAAATTTTATATTTAGTTAGTTGTCTGCCTTTTAGTTTTACTAAAAGTTCATAATGTGTTCATTGATAGTTTGTTCTTGTTTGTGATAGACTGTAACGAGGCAGATTTTGTTCATTCATCGACATCCGAAGAATTCATTTAAATTTGCGTTCGCCATAATGTCGTTAGTGTTGATCCAAGTAAAAATATGTCTATTCGTGTGGGGAACTCTACAGTGCGGTGGATGAAATTGCGATCGAAAGTGGATTGCAGCGATCTATATTTCTAATTTAAAATCGATATTGGCTTGGTTTTCTTTCACGCTGTTTTGTTTAAAGTGATATTAAAGCGTACAAATCCTAGAATGTCGTGACGATGCCGATGGTTTTGAATGCACGGTAACTAGTAAAGCGTTCCTATATAGCATGTTCTCTTCATTAATTAAAATAGGCTTTGGTGCATTAGAATTCTGGGCTTCTATTTTGGAAATCAGTTGGAAAATTGTTGGATGTGACATCTGATATGCGAGTCGCTTTTCGATTATGCAGTCAGAGTTCTTAAAGTGCGAATTTTGGAGGAAGCTCCATTGCTTTCCACAGTGGTTTCTCGATTTTTCACTAACGTCATTCTACGTCGGTTTGCCGGTTGCAAAAAATCCATAGTAATTAATGACTTGTATGTTTGTTGTTATCCAGTGTTGATGTTTATATTATAACGATTATTGTAGAGTTTTTAACATGGCATTGTATTGAAATGGCATTTAGGATAATGATTTTAACCTTCTTGTTTGTTTTGTGTGGTTGTTTGGATCGTACTAAACTTGTGCATTGGATAATATTTTTAAACTTATGAATGGCAGCAAAATTCAAGTTCAAATGTTGTGCAAATAGGTCTTATATCTATTATTGTTGTGTTACTTGTACGAACGTTTTTCACCCTAGTTGGTAGCAAAGAGACTTTAAGAGTCACACAAAATTGAGCAACCAAAAAATATACTGTTCTTCTGACTGTCAACAAAGATTTGAAAAGGACGAACTTCCAAATCCTTTATATGACGAACTGGTTTAGGTACTGAAAATTAAGCTCAATGAACAAATTTATCAACATGAAGCTTCTCAAGCAGAAAAGATTACGAAAAATGAAGAAAAAACTGACAAGATAAGCTCCGACCTTAGTACCTTGGAAATAGCTTATAAGAAACAACGAAAGAAAAGTGAAGATTTCAATGATGAGGTCTTTGAAGCGGAAAAGAATTTGGTTGAATCTGTAAATGTTCATAAGGCTGAGGCAGTTAAACTTAAAAACCAAATTCTTACCTTAGCTGCTGAAAAGAAAACATTATAAACCACAATAAATTCACAGGCCACATCCATATCTAAAATGCAAAAGGACTTTAGTGAACTCCAAAGTTTAAACAGAGATATGGTGAAATCAATAAATGTACAGGAAATCACATGTATAGTAATGAGATTTGCAAACTGAAGCACGATTTAGACTCATTCAACACTGCAAGCACTGAAACAGTTGCACCAACGGTGCCAAGTGCGCTACTTGTTCCAATTCAGAACTGCCTTCTTTGGAAGACT
>JAEQML010075251.1:0-13916 GCA_016904865.1 Pissodes strobi
TCTGCATTAAAAATATGCGGTAAAATAGGATTTTCCTAAAAATACACCTATTTACAATCTTGCTTGCTACCTTGCTGTAGTACATCAAAATTTTTCTAACATCAAAAAGTTTTTCTTTATTTCATTAAAAAGCAGTTTAACCACTTTTGTGCATTATTGCAGATGTACCTCGCACCCCCAAGAAACTACATCTACCAGACCTATAATTATCTACGCATACGCAGGTATAATACTTACATAATTCTAAATTCTAAAAAATAATCGAAAAGGAAACCCTTGAGCCGAAAACTTGATCTAATGAAACACGAAAACCAGTTGTAGTAATAAAATTAATATAGGGAATACGATTTTGGGCAGAAGGTCAAGGACACAGACCTAGGGCGGTATATTTGCATAATATTTATTTATTCTGTGTATAATTTTAATACAGTAGTGTTGTCACGAAATATGCATAGATTGCAGGTTTGTGAGACTTAATTTCAGGGTTGGCCCTTGGAAAAAAAATCAATGGAAATTGTTAGCAGTGAAATTAATTGGGAGCTAATCAATTTAAAATTCTTAGCATTTTTTAATCTCTTTCTCTTAGCAGGGATGTCACGATATCAATATAGGGTATCGATACCGATAGGAAAATAAAAAAACTTACCTTTTGTCAGCACAATTGTGATACCAAGATGCCAGTATCGAGATTGGGATATCGAGTAAAAAAAAGTCCTCGATAAAAGTATCGATACTTGACGGTATCTTTTAATCGATTATTATCGAATGAAGTTGATACATTTAAAACCCACCCATACCAGTCGATTCAGTACTTTCATTTCACAATTTATTCTGCAAGTATTTTTGAAGTGAAACTTCTTTAGCGAGGAAGTGAAACGCCCCTTTAATTAAGCATGCCTCATGGAAGACTACCTTTGACCATATGGGCGGGACCGGGACTCTAATTTAAGGGGGCATTTTGGGGAAACCCCGTTTTTGCCGATATCTCTGCAACGGAGACTCGGAAGGAAAATCTGACAAGCGATGACCTCGTTTTACGGGGTCATCACTGGGGTGGGGGAATCATAACCCCACATCCCCGGATACTCAAAAATTTTCGAAAAATGGAAAAAAAGTATTAAAATGAGAAAAAAAATAAAAAAAAAGTTGGAGAAACGCTGTTTTCGGCGGAAGAAAAGGCGAAGGAGTTCAGCTACGAGATCGGGGATGGCAAAAATGGAAAGAAAAAAATTGCTTTAGGAAAAAAACACAAAAAATTTTGAAAAATTGGGGAAAATTGAAATAAAACGTAAAAAAATGTTTGAAAAGCTAATAAAAGTATTTTAAAACGAAATAAGGAAAAAAATAATGAATAAAAAACAAAACCAGCCAAAGATTTTTCGGAAAGTTAATAAGAGTATTAAAAAACCAAATAAAAAAAAATAATAAAAAAGAGAAAAATTGTTCGGAAGTTAATAAGAGTATTATAAAACGAAATAAACAAAAAAAAAATATAAAAAAAATTTAAAGAAATGCGAAAAAAGTTAAAAAAAAATGAAAAAAAGTGTCGAAACGGGGGGCAAAAATTGAGAAAAGAAGCTTGAAGAAAATGAAAACTCAATTCCTTATATCTCTTTCAGAAGTTTCACTTCAGTTGTGTGCTTATAAAGGTGAGGCACATATTTTTTTTTCCTATAGTCATTATTATAAAATAATCCATTAGATTATATTTATATTAGATTAGACTGCTTGACCTAAATTAATATAGTTATTGCTAGCTGTGGTCATTAAAATAAGAAAAAGTTCCCATAAAGATACTATGTCCTAAAGAGTTTCGTTTTTAAAAACAAGGTGCTTAATTTTCTAAACAGAATAATAAAAAATTTGAAAAGAGTATCATAATATTTTTTTGAAATTTGGTACAATACCTATCCAATATCTTGTTATTGGTCCAGTCTAGCAAGAGAAGAGCTTAATAGCTTAGAGCTCTAGACGTCCATTTTTCAGAGTGCATTCGGTATTTTCTCATAAATGGTCAAAAACGTACAAAAATATATAGGTATATACTATAGCCCTCTACTCCAGATAAAGGACTTCGATAACACAATGCAAGTCTAAATTGCATTTGTTTTGTAAAAGTTTAGCTTTTTAGTTAATTAGAGAAGTTTGATGAGGGTGATTACATGAAGCATACCAAATTGGACATAAACTGAGGTCAAACCTACTAATCGAATTTAAGGGTTCCAGGTTGATACAATGATATAAAATAATAAATGTAGAGGGTGGCCCGGCCCGTTTATTATGGGACGACACCTTATCTCAGAATCTACGGGGTGTACCAAAAAAAGTTTAATACAAAACTTGTTTGGATTTACTTTAACTTTTAAAATATTAGATTTTTATATATACAGGGTGTTCGAATTTTCGTGCATAAGTATCAACTTCCTTATTTTAAATAGAATACCCTATATATTAAGGTATTTTTGTATTTCTTGGAAATTCTAGATATATTTTATATATGTCTAACCGATTTGACATATTTTGAATTTTATGTCAAAAATGACGTTTGCAGGTCTAAATATAACCATCAATTTCTATTATTGGAATCCTTTATTATTAAATTGGAGTTGGTTTCCTTGTAGAAGAGGATCTAGTTTAGTGGCCTGTGTTGAAATTTAAATGAAAAAATCGTTAATCTTTGCAAATGGAAACCTCGTATTTTTATAATTTTATCTTATTTGGCATTAAAAATAAGGGCTACTTTGCACAAAGTTGTCAATTCGAAAAACTTGTAGTTTTTGAAAAATTGGCAATTTAACATTTTTCTATTGAAAAAATGCTATACGGCTTTTACGTTTTGATATTAGTTGGTCATGACGGCGAGGCATGGCGAAAAAAAAACAATCGAGCACTACAAAAATGACACTATTTCTTGTCGTCTGACAATACACCCTCTTACCTATTACACCAGCGGATACGATTAAGTTATCAACCTTTCGTCGGGCAGCTTTTCTAGCAGATACAACAGTCTTTCTTTTACATCGTATATGGTAACCACCGCATAGGTAGCCTCCTATTTTCAGATCAGCTATCGATACGTCCGTGGCGGATTGTGGTAGAAGGTTTGATGTGCACCTGATAGCCAACATTTTGATCTCTTGGATACACTGCACCTGATTACGTTATAATTTACAAATTATAAATATCGCATTTTAGCATAGAGAAGAACACTACCATTGGCCAGCGTTTTACATTTCTAGACACATTATAGGAGGCTACCTATGCGGTGAGGATTTTAACACTATAGGTAACCATACACGATCCAAAAGGAAGACTGTTGTATCTGCTAGAACAGCTGCGCCCGACGAAAGGTTTTTAAATTATTCGTCCCAGCTGCGGTAATAAGTAGGTATATTGTCAGACGACAAGAAATAGTGTCATTTCTGTAGTGCTCGATTGTTTTTTTTTCTCCACGCTTCGCCGTCATGGCCAACTAATAACAAAACTTAAAAGCCGTATAGCATTTTTACAATCGAAAAATATTAAATTGTCAATATTTCAAAAACTACAAGTTTTTCGAATAGACAGCATTATACAAAGTCGCCCTTATGTTTCCTGCTAAACAAGATAATATTGTAAAATAGGGGTTTCCATTTGAAAAAAATGGCTTTTAACGATTTTTTCGTTTAAACTTTTAATGTTAGTTTTTGATCATCCTGTATTTATTTATTATAAAAATGCCTACACAGACTACTAAAGTGGATCATCTTCTACAAGGAAACTAACTCCAATTAAATAATAAAGGCCTTCAATATGAGAAACTGATAGTTATATTATTTAGACCTCAAACGTCATTTTTGACATAAAATTCAAAATATGTCACAAACAGTTACTTAGGTATAGGATATTATATATAAAATATATCTAGAACTCTCTGAGGAATTGAAGGATACCTTAATATTCAGGGCATTCTATTTAAAATAAGGAAGTTATTATTTCCATGAAAATACGAACATACTGTATATATGAAAATATAATATTTAAAAAATGTATGTAAATCTAAACAACTTTTGTATTAAACTTTTTTTCGAACACCCCGTAGATTCTGAGATAAGGTGTCATCCCATTATAAACGGGCCACCCTGTACTTTACCTATTAAAATTGCAGTTTCTATACCTGGGTGTTCAGTTAATTGGCTAAATTGCTTCCGGATTATTTGCTTTTTCTCTTAAAGCGTCATAATTGTTTATTTAACATATATTTTTTAGAATTAAATAATTTAGTGAGAAGCAATTTAAGACAAATTCAGAAAAACCAGTTTAAAGATTTGATAAATTAAAGTCTATTTATAGAGTATAGGAATATAAATATCTTTATATGATTAATATGAAGGATCACTATGGGAAATAAATATCACATCTACTTTGCATTTGCTTGCTATACCCGTAAATAATATAGAAAAAACTATAATAATTAGTACATTATTTGTTTTTGTTAATAAAAAAATCCGCGTTAAATAAAAATGTCGGGAGATTTATACTTATTATTTTTTGTAGATGGTCTGTTTTTATTTTGGCATTCGGTTATCTTTATTTTTGGAATTCATACTAGTATAAACCATCATTAAATAATTATTTCATTTTTTTTTTGGCCAGACACAGTCACAAAATCTAGGCTAGGAAGTGGAGGGAAGCCGCTTTCGCCCCCCTCTGGATCAGCACCTTGGTTGAATTTAGAATAAAACTTTAAATTCAGATTTGTGCATACTTTAAAATAGGGCGAACTAAACTTGCTACTTTTTAGCGCCCAAGACCTTTTGGGAGAAAATATTTTGCATTTTACACCATTTAATTCTATAATTATAGTTCGTTCCAGTCTGTTTAAAATCAGTTTTTATCTAGATTACAAAAATAATTCCGCTTTTTAATTCTAATATTTTTAATATCTAAAATCACTTACCATTAGGAACAAATATATTTAAATATAAGCAGTCCTCACTAATATTACTAGGAAATTCAATGTCTGTCAAAAGTTGCAAGAAGGGCAATTCCGATTCCTTGTAGTCCTCTTTTCCTTGCAAACAAGACGGCTGATAGTCAGAATCGTTTTTGATACCTTTCCAATCTGGCAAGAGACTTGTAACTGGAGGTGCAAACCTCAAACTTCCAAGAGGAGGTTGTGCGTAAGGTATCCCATAGTACGCAATTATTTTTTGAACGCGTGCTTTCGATAATTCAATTCCTTGAATTTTTCCTTGATTCGGAATATCAACGACTCGCAACTGTGCCAAGCCCGTACAAAAAACTATTCCAAGACACACAAACTTAAGCTGTGATGAGAAAATATTTGAACTGAATGTTGGGCGCATTCTGATAACTCTGCAGTGAAAATGGTTGTTTCTTGAGGGAAATCCCGGATTCGACTGCACGGACTTGATGATGGAAAACGTTGCGTGATAAACTTTCCCACTACGTGATTTATTTGCCGATCAATTTAAATTTTCACAAAATGGGTCAGAAGGGCCTAGTATTGCTATTTTCTTGTTTACAGTGGGGAATGTTTTGACTAGAGAATTTTCAGTTAGAATTTCTTACTGAATAATATCCTTTACATTCTCCTCCTACAAGTGTAAATTTTTCCTCAGATTAAATTTACTTTAATAATATTAATTTTAATAATATTTCTTTTTCGCTGAATGCGATCTAATATTAAACTATTGCCATTTTTACAAAAACTTTAATTTGGAATTTAAATTTTTTAAATAATTACTATTTTAAGACTTTTTATCTGAGAACAGGATATACTGACAGTCAAAATCGATCAACTTTGAAAGCTTGAAAAGTATGATCTATCAAAAATAAAAACAGGAAAGCCAGCTAAATCCCTAATTGGTAAAGCAAAACAAAAAAAAAACTTGATGAAACAAAAAAATGTGTATTAAAGTGGCATTGCTTCGAAAAAAAAGTTAAAACTAAATTTATTTCGCTAAATAGCTTGATTTTAAATCATCAAAAAACAAAGTTTAAACAACAAAATGTCAGTCCGTATCTATGTCAAAGATTAAGTATTCTTGAGACAACTCCCAAACTGTTTCATATATTTATCTCAGATTTTTGGAACACATAATAATTTTAAGCGGGTAAATATTAATCCAGATAGGTATGCCTGAATACTTCTTTCTCATTGTTTTCATTATTTTTACAATAATGTATCAAAAATGGTTAGAAAAATGTAATTATTAGAGCATTTCATTTTAGAAGTAGTTTAGTTGAGATTCAAAATGACACTAGGAATATAAATGCATACCTACAAATTTAAAATTATATTTTGGTGTGCTAGAATCTAAAGAGATTACATGTTTGTAGTTTTGTATAATAAGAGGCAAAAAGTTAATATGTAACGCTAATTTGCATTTGGGACATATCGTTGTCACCTTGTTATAACACACTCTGCACCTTATTTATTTCTCTTGCTGACCTACCAAATGATCTACTCGATCGTAGTGTAATGAACGCCGATTTACCCTATTCCTTTACTTGTGTATTTGGTCTTTTCTTCACCTCCTGTTCATTATCTGTAACCGGGTTCGCAGTACCCTATTTCGTCGTAAAATTATTTACCTATAGATACACTTGGGTAACCGCCCATATCTCGCCACTTAGTTGAAAAACACTTGATGCCTCTTACCAGTACTTAACTTTATTCTCAGGTATATTAAATATAATTAAATGAATGTAAGCCACATCAGTTTCGTTTGATATAATATGATCTCGTATCTACAGCGCCAGACAATCAGTACTTGCATATTAAAAGAAAATGACACTGGTATTATTATTTTGTCACTGTGAACTTTTTTTCAGTGTATCAACTTTCCTGTAATATTATATTTTACTAGCCAGTCAAACATTTATGGATTAATAAAATAAATTCAATCAGCAATATTCTTTCCCGCAGTGAATTAACTAAATAAAATACGAAGTATGCTAGCACTAAGTATTTAATGGGATACTCATTTAATTATCGACTACAGACATCAATAATTGTTTCCAACTATACAGGAACCTACGCATTATGATTTAAAGCTAAACTTACTGTCTAACTTGAGCACTGAATTGTTTTACTGAAATACTCATGAAATTCTTGCAGACCGACAACGATAAATGTTTCTAAATATACAAGCAATCTACACATTATGATTTAAAACTAAACTTACTGTCTAACTTGAGCACTGAATTGTTTTACTGAAATACTCATGAAAGTCTTGCAGACCGACAGCAATAAATGTTTTCAACAAGACTTAACACTTACTGTCTATCGCTTAATGTTAATCTGGAACCTGCCATCGCAGCCGGCCTTGCTCCTGTTTAACCATCTTCTTCTTCGACGGATTTTCAACCACGTTTCTTTACTTTGTTTTTCGAAACCAACGATATGAATTTACTTACGTACTTAGTTATTTCCACGAGCCTTTAAACTGTGAGGCACTAATTTCGGTTTGGTCAATACTGTGACCATAGTAATAGACTTGAAAAAAAATCAAAGTTATATTATTAATTTCTCGCGCCCCAATCGGGCATAAGAACCCACTACAAATGGATCGACTTAAAATTACCCGTGTCCCAGTTCGAACATTATTGCTGCAAGTGGTGATCATGTTAAGACTGATTTTTCTCCGATAATTTCACGCTTTTATAGCAGCTTTTTGAAGCATTTGTCCCTCAGAAAAACCTGCACAAAGTCCACTTGTGAGGTTACACAATTGCCCCGAATTTTTTACGAAAACACCTATTTGAGTTCTAACTAGCTTTTTACATTCCAATCTCCCAAATTTCAAAATTTTCCATTCCAGTCACAGAAATTAGCTCACACGTGTGTTCAAAGTCCAAACAATATTCGAACCTTAGAAGGGCATGTCTTTTTTCTTTCATTTTAATTCGCAGGACTGGAAATTACAACCGCGCCTGACCAATGATGTTCTTTTTAGAACAAAGTTTGGGGAACCTGCGTAAGAATTCTTTGACCGCAGTTGATCTCTTTCATTTTGTGTCGCGTTCTCCTGCAGTCGAAAACAAAAAGTCAACTCCGATTTAAATTGGTTGTAAGAATCTTTTTACAAGTTTTACACCATGGCGTTTATTGAAAGATATTCCAATGGTAAGTGATTATTATTTTTTATTGAACCGCGTTAGGTGCTTTTGTTGCCCACTTCTATTAGGTAAAATAATTAACCCCTTTTTTATTTTCGTGATTCCGGCCCTACTTCGTGAAAGTTAAACTTCAATTTGTTTATAATTCTTGTTAATTAAAATAAACTTATTATTTTATTACAACGTTTTCTCCCTGGTTTTTGTTTTGAGACTTCATTTAATTTTTGAACGATTGAATTTAAATTAAAATTTTAATTTATTTTTGTTTTAAACAAATTGTTGAAACCCATAGCCGACCACCTCAACCCAACCTGCAACCTGTTACTTATTGGATCCTTACATTATTCAATATTTATTTGCATCTTGCATCATCACATTGTATCGGCAAATTGGAAATCGGCATGTTATTATTTGTATTTTTTATTACGTGCTACACTACTACATATCTGTCCCAGTTACTGGTTACACTAAAATGAGTGATATTACGAAATTCGAAAATAGTTTAATTTTCTAAAACGGAGTTTTATCCACAATACCAAAACAGAATTATTGCACTCGACGCGCGCAAAATTTGAAGGTCGCGAACACGGCGGGCGACAGACGACGAGCGACATGGCCTGGCGGAAGAAAAATATGAGCATATTGTTATTGGAATATGCTTGTTAGTTTACAAGATAAAAATATTGGATTTGTTCTATTACCTTGTCAAGACATAAGCGGAACTTTTATGAAGAATAGTTTTTTTTTCATTTAGGCCTTCCCTTTTGGTTAATTGAGTGTTATATTTAAAAAAAAACTACTTTTCCGTTAAGATATGTATAAGGCTAGGGCGTATATCTTTGTTAGTTTACAAGATAAAAATATGGGGTTTGCTCTATTACCTTGTCAAGACGTAAGAAAAATATGGGAATATTGTTATTTGGATATCTTTTTTAGTTTACAAGATAAAAATATAGGATTTGCTCTATTACCTTGTCAAGATATAAGCGAAACTTTAAATTGAGTGGTATATTAAAAAATACTTTTTAACCAAATCCGAGGCTAGGGCGTTTAAGTTTAAGAAGTTTCACTTCTGATATGCGCACATAGTGCACACGCTTTTTTTTATTAATTTACTTTTTTTTCTTAATTTTGAATTAGCCTACGGTTAGTTCTTGTTGATTACCCTCCGTAGCAAAGCCATAATAATACCTATTATTCTTGTTTCGCCACTGCGCATGCACGGTTTCGCATCGAAAATTTAGTGGGAGCCTTAGACGTGGTTTTCCTACCAGTCGGTGGCGACCGAAGACAAATGGCTATGTTCATCGGCACTTAGCATATTACCAACGACAAAGAAAGTATTTCCCATGTCTATGCATATTACGCTATCGCTTTTAAGGGCTTCCCTTGTCTTTAAAGCGGCAACTTTTTACTTTGTTACTCTGGCAACGCTGTTCTTGGAACTGATCAACTGTCAAAGTGTCAACTGTCAGTGTCAGCGGTGAAAAAATTTTGCGATCAAGATTAAAATACTAAATAGGAAACCCAGCTTGCTAAAAAGTAGGGAGTAGGGATTCCAAGATTTTAAATCAAGTCCTACTTTAGTTTTAAATCTTTAACGTTTTTAAAGTTAACAGTACAAAGACCTTTAAAATGGATTTAAACTTCTCAGCCTTTCAGGAACCCCGCGGGGTAATGAGAATTTTACATTTTGTAAGTACATATTTTATTTTCTTATTTTTTATTAATAATTATTATAATTGCTGATGATGGCATAAGTGGGTGGTTACCTTCCTCACCTTAACAGGTAGGGTCATATTTATTAACACTACTTATGGCAATTATATACAGGAAGTAGGTAGGAACATTTTGATATTTATTCCTACTTACCTATATATTTTCGCACTATGTTATATATATTGACTATTGTTTTGAAAAAAATCAAGAATTTAAATAATTTACATATTTTTCACACATTATCTTTGCTTTGACTAGAAATACAACAAAATTATCTACATTTATTTATCAATGTATTTATACGACCTACAATAAAAATGTTATTCTAGCTTTAATTCCATTATGTCAGAAGAATAATAAAAATACATACTTACAGGTATTTTCGATATGTGCTTTTGCCACTATTTCTGGATACACTGGATATATCAAATTTGCATGCAACGAAGGTACCAAAATTGAATTTTCATATCCATTCAGTGTAATAGAGTCTGCAAATTTAACATCAACAACAACAGAATGTACAGCAACTGTAGCAAATGATTTTTCTTCGGATTCCATGTTTTTTGTAGCCACAGGAGTTCTTTCAATGCTTTATTCCTTGGGAATAATATTTGTTTATACCAAAATGGATGAAGCATATAAGACTAACAAGAACCTGCCTTTTTATGTGAGTATAGCACTTACTTATATTTGAAAAATATAGATAGGTAAGTGAGGCCAATAAAAGTTTAGTTTCATTTATTCAGAAAAATACAAATTTACAACAATAGAAGACATTTCTGAGGCCAGTTTTAACCTGGAAATAAATTTTTTTGGAGGCATCTAAATGAGGTAATTATCTGGATTTGCCCATTCTATCTAACCTGGATACAACCACACACAGAACATACATAATAGCCACACATAAACCCATAACAGAACTATTTCAACTACCCATACATATATCACCCAACAATAAATATACAAATAGCAAGTTATCCTCAAGACACGTAGGTATATACACCCTAAAAACTGTTCAATATTCCAGATAATGCAGGACTTTGCTTATTTACAGAATAATTTAGATTTAGGTATATGTCTGACTCTTTTTTGCTAGGATATTAAAATATTTGGAAGCTAAATAATCAATGTATTTTAGATTTATGGTTTTTCTTTTTTTTTTGGGTATCATTAAGTGTCTAAGTTTATTCTAGCTTGATGTAGATGATTGACAAAAATTTGTAATTTCTCATTCTTGTGAAAGTACATGCATACTATTGTTTTTTTAGAACTGAAGATATTCCATGTCTACCAGGAGTACTGTCATTCTTTAAGGTCTCTATTTGTTTTATGACCTCATTCTCTGTTACAGGATTCAAAAATATAGATGCAGAAATGGTTTTGTCCTTCTGTAGAGTATTTATTTTGCTTTCCATTTCAGTTCCTATGTTATTAAAGTATTTATTACAATAATTTGCCATATCAAGGTCATTCCCAAACCCATTGTTTCTTTCATTTATAAAGTTAAAATTTATTTTTGTCTTACATTTAACATTAGTTGCATTAGTTGTGGTATTAAATATTCTCGATTCCGCAATGTTAGTAGAGAAGGTCGGATTGCAAAAATTTAAATAGATCTAAAATTTTACTTAGAAAGTTCCCTATAGCAGCAGGTAAATACATTCTGTGTTAACATTTGTTAGTCTTTATTTATTAGGGGAACTGTTCAATTGCATTGCAATATCATTTTACCAAATATATCAAAATGGCATATCTAATATTTTTACAATTAAGCATGAAGTCCCCCAGGATTCTGTTCTGGGCCCCTTGCTCTATGATCTAGCTGCGTTCAAAATACAGGGCCAGCTTACTTTGTTTACCAATGCCACCTCAATTCTGTGGTTGGGCAGAGATGCTGATGTTTTGATCCACATTGTGTCTCTTGATATGGGGGATGTTCGAATTGCTGCAGTACCAACTCTCTTAGTTTTAATTTTACTAAAGCCTACATACTCACCTTAAAGTTTGACTTGACAGGTGGCATTCATTGTCCTGTTGCAAATAAAAGTTGTCTAAAGTTTTTGGGTGTCTGGCTAGACAATAAACTAAAATTCAGTGAGCATATATTAATCTGACAAAGATAGCTTCTGGCTGTTATGCTTTGGGTATTGTTTTGAATGAGCTGGGTAGTGTCATGGATATTCTTGTCTTATTGAATCCCATTTGAGATATCCCATACAGTTTGTGCCCCAGAAGAGGGCCATTTGCTG
Organism: Pissodes strobi; assembly: GCA_016904865.1. Classification (NCBI taxonomy): domain Eukaryota; kingdom Metazoa; phylum Arthropoda; class Insecta; order Coleoptera; family Curculionidae; genus Pissodes; species Pissodes strobi. The sequence continues at coordinate 12,096 of JAEQML010075251.1, forward strand.
TATCTGTAAGGTCAATTCCATAGCTCACTGTAGACCACTGTTCATTGAACAAAACATTTTGACATTGCCATGTTTGTTAATAATGGAGACAGTCCTTATTTATAAACAAATTAGGGGTAGGGGCATCATACCAATACATAAATATGAAACTATGTAAGTATAATAATCATTTGTCCTTACTTGTGCCAAAATTCGCACTGACTAAGAACTCTCACATCTATGAAGGTAAAAAATATATATAATCACCTACCTCAAGCAGCTAGGGATGCACCAAATGAGAGGATATTCAAATTTGATAAACAAAATTCTGTTGGAAAAGGCATATTACAGCTTAGGGGAATTTTTTGAGGATGCCTGGTAGGTTTTATATTTTTTCTGTTTAGTGTATATATGTAATTGAGGTTGTCTTGCTTTCGTACCCTTTCTGATTTGTGCATTGGCTCTTTATGGTTATATTTTACCCTGGACTGTGTTTGCTTAGATATTAAGATTTTATACATTGAATAATAGTTGTTAAAAAGCTTCGTCATTTGATATTATTCTTGTGGTAATAAAGCGATTTTTGATTTGATTTGATATATGCATAAAACAGCATTATGTGTGGTCAAGAAAATAGCATAGTGCCATTTCCACCAAATGTTTCGACAAAGGCAATAAGGACTTGATAATATAATTAAGAACTCCTGCATGGGCTACCACAAAGATACAAGGACAAAACTTTTTGAAGAATGGTTTAAAAATTGTCTTTTACCAAAAATTACTGAGGATAGCCTAATAAATATTGGATGCAGTCTATATTTTTAGTAATACATAAAAGAGAAAATAAGAGTGTCGTGGAAACACCCCAACAAGTGTATTAACTTACGTTTTTTACCGTATGATTTGGTGATAACATCCTGTATGTAGTATGAATGAGCCATAATTAATCTACACATATATTTATTTCACCCCAGGTAACCGGAAATTTGTGCATTTAAAGCAGCATATTTCAGTTACTCCTTAGTTCAGTTTAACAGATTCCAATATATGCCACATTCTCTAGAAAGCAAAATGTCATTCCGTCAAACAAATCGTTCTTAATCGTTCTCAATTTAATATATCCTTGTCTCAGTCAGTGTTGTGTAAACAACAATAGATCAAAGAAAGAAAGAACATGCTTTCACCCTCTCAAATGAAACCGACGCGTATTATCCCGCGAATTTCCCACTCTTTCTTGTCAGCCGACATTCAGTTTGCCGCGCCGCGTAGGAAAAATTAGATTTTAGTTTGGTGTCTTACAACCACTCAAACGTGCTAGATCGGTCCAGTCACCGTTCTGTAGTGCAGTAAAGACTCTCATTCGAACATCAGCTAAAGTGCTTGTTGTTGCTATTTCGCGCCAAAAGGTCAAAACCTTTTAGGCCATTTTCTAGTTTGTTTGTACAGATATTAGAGAATATCTGTTGTACCTCTGTTCTCTTTGTCCAAGCTTGGACAAAGACCTTTCTTGGGCGTTTTAACGCAATTCCTCGAAGCCAGAAACGACTTAGCGTCTCGGCTCACCTGTGACTGGTTGAAGAAAAGAAAGTAAAATGGCGGTACCAGATTTGTAGCTTAACAAATCGTGCCTGTACAATTAAAATCAAAGATTTGAAGTCAGATCCCTATCTGATTAGAGTGAAGTAGCGCATTGGAGATCAAAAGTGGTTAATTAATAAGTAAGATACCACCCCTTCCTTTATGGTTTTAAGCAATTATAAAAATTAATTTGTTTGTACCGACCAAAGAGTATCATGTTACATTCAGAGAATAAGTTCCATTTAAATAAAACTGCTGTGATAA